>VSMD01129420.1:0-136194 GCA_008750895.1 Mirza zaza
TTTCTTTCTTTCTTTCTTTCTTTCTTTCTTTCTTTCTTTCTTCCTTCCTTCCTTCCTTCCTTCCTTCCTTCCTTCCTTCCTTCCTTTTCTCTCTCTCTCTCTTTCTTTCTTTCTTTTTTGATTTTTTTTCACCTGATTCTGGAACAAAAGGTATATTTACAGGAACAAGAAGAGAGACTATTCATGGAAAAACTAGTCTAGTAGTGCTATGTAGAAAGCAAATGGACCTGTCTCCTATTACTTTGTTTTTCATAGAAACTACTAAAATGATATGGAATTATATCTTGCACAAATAGTGGAGGCTCTAAATTTCTATATAAAAGGTGCTAAGGAGCATAGACTTATTAGAATTACCAGAAGAGGGAGGCTAGAGAACTTATACTATGAGACCATTGTTTAAAACAGGGTTCCCTCACCTATGGTGAGTTGTATAATTATTTCACTATATATTACAATGTAATAATAATAGAAATAAAGTACACAATGAATGTAATGCACATTAATCATCTTGAAACTATCCCTCCACCCTCCAGTCTGTGGAAAAATTGTCTTCCATGAAAACGGTTCCTGGTACCAAAAAGGTTGGGGACTGCTGGTTTAAAAAATTAAAGAAAATCTAAATAAATGGAAAAAATCTAATGTTCATTGATCTACCTATTCAATATGATCTCTATCAGAATCTCAGCTGACTCCTTGTGGAAATTGACAAGCTGATTTTAAAATTAAAATGGAATCTCTAGAGACCTAGAATAGCTAAAACATTCCTGAAAAGAACAAAGTTGGAGGACTCACACTTCCCAGTATCAAATCTTATGATAAAGCAATGTTAAACAAGACGGTGTGGTACTAGCATAAGAATGGACATATAAAACAATTAACTAGAATTGAAAATCCAGAAGTAAATCTATACATCTGTGGTCAACACATTTGTCAACAAGGGTGCCAAGACCATTCAATCAGAAAAATATAGTATTTTCCACAAATGGTCCTGGGACAACTGAATAGCCATATGCAGAAAAATTGAATTTGAATTACCTTACACCATATACAAAAATTAACTGAAAATGGATCAAGGACCCGAAACTATAAAACAGGGGTAAGCAGGAAAACAGGGGTAAATTTTCATGACCTTGAATTTGACAATGGATTCTTAGAAACAGTACCAAAAATGTGAGGAACAAAAGGAAAAATAGATCAGTTAGACTTAACTGCAGTAAAACTTTTGTGTTTCAAAGGATACCATAAAGAAAGTGAATAGAAAACTGGAGAATGAGAGAAAATATTTGTAAATCATATATCCAATAAGGAACTTGTATCTGGAACATACAAAGGACTCTTATAATTCAACAATAAAAGTACAGACAACCCAATTAAAAATTAAAAAAGGATCTGAATAGATATTTTTTTCAAAAAAGATATAGAACAATAAGTACATGAAACTATGCTCAACATCATCAGTCACTAGGAAGATACAAATGAAAACCACAATGGAATACAACTTCACATCCACTAGGATGGCTAAAATTAAAAAGTCAGATAAAAAATATTGGCAAGAAAGTTGAGAAATCAGAACCGTCATACACTTCAAGTGGGAATGTAAAATGGTGCAGCCACTTTGGAAAACCTTCTAGGAGTTCCTCAAATAATTAAGCATGGGTATCATATGACAACAAAATTCAACTCTCAGGTATATACGTAAGAGAAAGGAAAACGCATGTCCACACAAATACTTGTACATGAATATTTATAGAAGCATTATTTATAACTGCCAAAAGATAGAAATAGCCCAAATGTCCATTAACTGATAAATAAAATGTGGTTCACATACAATGGAATATTATTTGGTGATAAATGAAGTACTGATACATGCTACAACATGGGTGAACCTCAAAAGCATTATGTTAGTGAAAAAAACTAGTCATGAAAGACCACATATTAGTAAATACATGATTCCTTTCATATGAAAATCCAGAATAGGGGAGTCCACACACAATGAAGTAGGTTAGTATTTGCTTAGGACTTGGAGAAGGATAGGGGTGGTGGTGATAGCTAAATGGTATAGAGTTTTCTTTTTTGAGGTGATAAAAAATATTCTAAATTTGACTGTGATAGACTACACATATTTGTGAATATACTTAAAACCACTAAATTGGCTGAATTTCATCTCAATAAGGCTATTCAAAATTAAAATCAAAACAAAACTAGTAAGAAAAATGAATAGTTTAATGAAGGCAGGGTCTGTGACTCATAACATCTCTGCTTCCTCTGTAATACCTAGCTTGGATTCTTGCACATGGTAGATTCTCAATAAATATGTTTTGTTGAATATTTTAATAGAAACAATATGAATTGTCCAGATGATATAATGTCAAGAGTTATTGGAGAGTCCTACATATCAAACTACTATATAAGGAATCTGAGAAGTTCTCAGCCTCCCCAAATATAAAAATATCCATTTTATCTGACAGCCAATTATGACTACTTTGATACTCCAGATACTCTTCTCAAAATAAGAGTCAAGCGGAAGACAGAGTACTCTAATTAGAAGATGACCAGAACTTACAGACATGCTAGTATTCTCTCACTTTATATAATAGCTAAGAGGCTATTTTATAAACCAGTATACCCTTCTATGAAGCTGAAGACTATACTTTTACTGCAATTCCCAGAATCCCAGGCCAGATTCACTCAAAGATATTTTCATATTTTGTCACATTGTTGAAGCTTTTCTGCCAACCTTTCTTGGACACATCATAGGCTACAAAATTCTGAATTTTCTCACTAAGTGGGTTAATAAGAGATTTTACTGTATATATTTTAAGAAGTGTCAACAAAGCCTGACATTCTTTTCAGATATACTGGATGTCATTCTTCTAAAAAACCCAACTCCAGCTACTCCATATAAAATGCAGATAGAAGTTTCTATAGAATACATTTGAAGACAAGATTAATTTTATTTATAAATATTGGACCACAAGAGTAAAATAGAGCTAAATTTATTTATTATGTAACTTCCAAGTAGAGATACTTTTGTCTGACTTAAGAGAACTATATAATTTGGATATGTTTATGCATATTATATATACATATACGCATACAAGCATATTGATATTTATTCTCTTCTGTCTACCAAAACATACTTATTTGGTTTTTATATTTAATAGTAAAATAATTTTCACACATATATTTATTTATTTTTATTTTTATTATACCATATTACAGGGATTCAAATGTTTAGGTTACATATATTGCCTTTGCCCCACCTGAGTCAGAGCTTCAAGCGTGTCCATCCCCTAGACAGTGCACACTGGACCCATTAGGTGGGAATATACCCATCCCCTCCTCCCCCACCACCTGTCTGACGCCAGATGAATGTTACTACTATATGTGCACTTAA
Organism: Mirza zaza; assembly: GCA_008750895.1. Taxonomy (NCBI): domain Eukaryota; kingdom Metazoa; phylum Chordata; class Mammalia; order Primates; family Cheirogaleidae; genus Mirza; species Mirza zaza. The sequence goes on from VSMD01129420.1 coordinate 3,398, forward strand.
ATGTTGATCAGTTAATACCAATTTTATGGTGAGTACAAGTGGTGCTTGCTTTTCCATTATTGTGATGCTTCACTTTGTAGAATGGGTTCCAACTCTATCCAGGATAATACAAGAGGTGCTAGATCACCATTGTTTTTTGTGGCTGAGTAGGACTCCATGGTATACATACACCACATTTTATAATACACTCATGTATTGATGGGCACTTGGGTTATTTCCATAAATTGTGAATTGTACAGCTATAAACATTCTAGGACAGATGATTTTTTTATAGAATGTCTTTTGCTCCTTTGAGTAGATGCCCAGTAATGGCATTGTTGGATCAAATGGTAGTTGCACTTGTAGCTCTTTGAGGTATCTCCACATTACTTTCCACAGAGGTTGCATTACCATCAGCAGTGTATTTCTCCTTTTTCTTCCTGATTGAGCTTATTAGAGTCCTTTCTTTTTTGCTTCGTGTTAATTTAGCAAGAGATGTGTCAATTTTGTTTATTTTTTCAAAGAACCAACTTTTTAAAATTAATCTTCCATATAGTTTTTTTTTTTTGTTATTGATTTCACTTAGTTCTGCTCTGATTTTTGTTATTTCTTTTCTTCTGCTGGGTTTGGGGTTGATTTGCTCATCTTTTTCCAGTTCTTTGAGATGATTAATTAGATATTGATTTGTATGATCTTTCTATTTTTTGGATGTAGGCATTTATGGATGTAAAATTTCCTCTCAGGACTGCTTTAGCTGTATTTCACAGATTTTGCTAACTTGTGTCTCCTTTATTATTTGGTTCAAAGAATCTTTTGATTTCTATCTTAATTTGCTCCTTAACTCAATAATCATTCAACAGAAAGTTCTTTAGTTTCCATGACTTTGTGTAGAGATAAGAGTTTCTGTTGTAGTTTATTTCCTATTTTATTCCACTGTGGTCTGAGAAGATGCATGGTATTATTTCTATTTTTGTAAAATTTGTTGAGACATGTTTTATGGCCTAGGATATGGTCAATCTTAGAGAATGTTTCAGGAGCTAATGAGAAAAATGTATATTTAGCTTGAGGAAAGGCTTACTCAACCCAGCCCTGCCCAGCCTCACCTGTCCCTGCTGAGGTGGAGAATAAGGACACACCGGGAAGTCCCAGGGCCCCCAACCACTACCTCAGGCACTAAAGTGCTTTCTCCTTCCAGTTCTGCTCCACAAACTCTTCCTTGAGGCTCCTGTAGGTTTAGGCACCCTTCCTTCCAGCTCTCATCTCACCTATGTTTGTCTGCCTGTTTGTTTTTTTCACTTTTATCTAAAATTTCTCCTTCTTGCAGAGGTGCTCTGGCTGGGGTTGTTTCTCATCAGCCATCTTGCCTCTCTCCCATTTTTACATAATTTAAAAGATAGAAAGTATCCTATTATGAAAGTGCAATATGAATTGACAATTGATTTGTACAGAACACCAGGATGTTCTATTATGTTATTTCCCTGCTTATATTTAGATTATTCATTATAAAACAAATATTACCCTAACATATTAGTGTCATTAGGACTCTCAAATAAATATAATTTTATTAAAAAATATCAATGCACATCCTTATGATAGGAAAGAGTAACAAACCTTAATTTGCATATTAATAGAGACTTTTACAAAAACTACCAGAATTCTTCAGAATGTTCATAATATTAATTGCTTTCTCTTTGGTAATTTTTGGTATGTCAGTTAATTGACTATTAAAATACTGGATTTTAAGAAAACAAATATCCAAAAATTAGACAAAAGTTTTGAGCAATGAAAGTCCTGTCTTTTAAGTATATAGTCATTACTTTTGACAAATGTACGTAACTGTGTAATTATTACTATAAACAAGATATAGAATACTTTAATCTCCTCCAAAAGTTTGTCTATATCCCTTTGCATTTAATCCCTTCTCTCCACTTCTAGTCCCTTGCAACCACTGATTCAACTTCTGTCTCTAGTTTTTCTTTTCAAGAATGTCACACAAATGGAATCATATAGTCTTTTGTGTCTTGTTTCTATTGTTCAGCATTATGCTTTTAAGATTCATCTATGTTGTTGCATGTAGTTCATTCTTTTTACTACTAAGTACTATTCCATTGTATGAGTGTACTGGAATTTCTTCATTCATTCCCTAGTTGATAGGCTATTTTCAGTTTTGGCTAATATAAAGTTGCTATCAACACTTATATGTTGATCTTTGTGTGGACATAGGTGTTCATTTATCTTGAATAAGTGTAAAGGAGTGGAATTTCTGGGTAGTATAGTAATATCAAGAACTCTCAGCACACAACATTAAGAAAACAAACAACATAGCAAACATTTGGATTTGGGAAAAGGATTTTAATACACATTTCAGCAAAGAAGATATAAAGCAGGCAAATACACACATGAAAAGAAGCTTGACATCATGAATCATTAAAGAAATGCAAATTAAAACTACAATGAGATACCACTATACAGCTATCAGAGTGACTAAAATAAAAAAGTAGCCAAGTGCCAATAAGATTGTGAAGTAACTTGAATTTTCATATGTTGCTGGTGGGAACATGAAATGGGATAGCCACTTTGGAAAACAGTTTGGGCAGGTTCTTATAAAATTAAATACTCTCAATTTTCTTACAACTAACTTAAGCAAATGGCTCCACCTAGTGTATATATGGAAAAAATGCTTATAAAATCTACATTTGCATTGGATTGGAAGAATTGTGACTTGTCCATTTTTACTCTACTTTTTATTTAAACATTCTTATTTTATTTTGAATCTTATTTCTAAATAGTAGTTTATGAGCTCAAGGTAAGAAAATTCCAAAGAATAATCAAATGTATAAGACAAAATCTTTCCACCTGCTATTTTCTTAATAGAAGATGAGAAAGGGGGAATGCTATATAATCTTGTATAATCTCAGACACTGAATAGTGGAAAACTTGTTTTCTCAAAGATAAAATGATAAGTCAAAATATAGTACTAGAGAATACTAGTACTATATAGTACTAGTGCTCTTAAATTTTGAAAGTTTTTCATTTTGTATGCTAGTAGCAATACTAATATATACAATGAATATATAGGGAGATGATGATATAGCCTTTTGGCTTTAAATAATTCATTCATCTATCTATTTATCCTCAAAACTTAATTCTCAACATGTGCCAGACATAATACTAGGTCCAGCAGATGCAAAGATGAATAAAGCATAAATAATTCCTGTCTTCTAGGAGTCCACATGTAATCTGGGACTGACAGTAATACTATATAAAAATTATAGTGACAAGTAAAAGCACAAAGGATGAAATGTCATTCTATAAACAATGGTGTAATTGTAGATACATTAATTTTCAAAGTTAATTTCCTGATAAAATTTCATTTACTTTACATGAAATTTGTGTCTGCTCTAAGTTGTGCAATTACAGGGAAGCCTACCTTAATTTAGAAGAGGGATAGAGCTCTCTTTTGCACAATTATAAGGATTCTTAAATTGCCTTGAGAATCCATTAGTTTCAACTAATTGAGTAGAACCATTTTCCACATAAACATTTACTATAACATATAAGGTGCTAGTAGTATTAGTGCTTATTATAAGAAACTAAATGCAATTGAGAGTTAAAAACACTGTATGTTTTCTAAAAAATTCTAAATAAGGCTTTAAGACTTTAAGTTATTCTACACTAGCAATGCTATGGACTAGCAATATAGTGGATCTCAGCATACTTCTTTGATTCATTTGATAGAAACCTCTTTCATTCAATGAATAGAGAATATTTTCTTAAATGGCTGGATATACTGAATTGCACCCATAAAATAGAAACATTTGGGCAGTAGCCAATATTGGAGAATTGGTTCATTTGAGACCAAATTATTTTTCTTCCACATTTATGCTATGAAAACTACATTTTAGAAGGTATCCATCTTTGAAAAATTAGTAAATTTTTTTATTCTATATTCGGTACCAGAACATTAAAAAAATATTCAATAGACTTTATAAATTGGACTAAACACTCTCCAAGAGGAACAGAACACAAAATTCTCTCATGTAAATACTGAATTTCGAGGAGAAAATCATTTTCTTTGGAAAGTCATTCTTATGTCTGAACATGCCCTTATCAGTGGCCAGCTGTTCTATTGTTTTTCTAAGACACACTGCAACCAGGAATTGTTTTTATGCTCAATTTAGAATGGTCATCCCAAATGGCTGGAGAGCTTCATGTTTCTCCTGTTTCCTAGCAACATGGGTCCCTAGAGAATCATACCGGCCAAGATCATGATGTCATTCCCACTGTGGCCATGAGTATTCAAGGACTAAATTGTTTCTTTTCTTGTTTAAGTATATAGTGTTTAAACTATTGAATATATTTGCCTATGTTTAATGTTACAGAACTATATCAAATATTTATAGCAAATTAAGAAAATTTACCTTGTTTACTAATTTATGGAATTCTTTTTTATAGTATGTCAATTCAGTGCAGTTTTGTTTCAGCTTCTAAGGCAGCTAAGTTAAAAAATACAATTCTAAGCTTTTTAGAGAATGGTTTCTATAACCTATTAATGGAAGAAACTTTCCATATACATTAAGCTTGGTTAGTTTTAAGTTGCAGGAGATTTTAACCACAAACCTTTGCCCTATCATATATAATTATTTGTGTACATTTTGTGGTAAAAGTTTTGTATGAAAATAGTAAATAGTTTCTAATGGGCTATAGAAACATGCTTCCTGTGGGCCTGCACCAGCGATCTCTGCTTGTTGGAACTGTGGCTTAGGACTGTATCCTGTTTCAACTCTTCTAATGGAAAGCGGTTTGTGTAATGAATTTATGTTTCACAAATTTCTTCTCTCAAAGGAAGCTTATGTATATTTCATTGCAACACCCTTACAATATTCTGGTGATGTAAGAGGCAAAAGTTACTTTCCACAACTTAATAATGAGGAAACCTGTTGGTTGAAGGTAAGTGATTTAACAGAAGTCATTCATGGGTGCAGATTTGACTCTCTTACTTACGTATCCTTGGCACTCAGACTGTGTTCTTCATATAGTCCCAGAGTTTCTGGCTTTTTAAATTCTGAAAGTTAATGAGCAATAAAAGTGATGTGCTGAAGAGATTGAATTTTCTACACGTTTGATAGCGCAATGTTTTGGAGGTAATCGACATTTCCCTAAACATTTATATGTCAATGACTCTTGTTAAACATGACTTTTCTTTTTGTTTGTGTCTGCTTGATCATCAAAACCATTATCTGATTTTTTTTTTTGCCAGTGACAGAGAAAAAATATCATAGTAGATGGGTAAAGTAGGATAATTCTTGTCCAAAGAAAAATTCTTAATTGCACAGATTTCTGCAATAGTGGTAGGAAATGATAAAGTAGTTCACAGACAGCTAGTAACTCTTTGTGGTTGAAGCAAGTAACCAGGACTCTTGACTGGTACCTGACAGGGAGACTGGAAGAGTTCTATACTGGTAGGAAGAAAGTGTCTCAGCAAACATCATCCATTTGTGGTTCTCTAGAAGAGGGTGCCATGTTTCAAAGATTGAAATAGAAGATAAAAGAGAACCAAAATCTGTGCCAAGAACAGGACCAAGTTCATTCTCTAACCTTTCATGACTGAGGCTTTCTTCAAGGAAAGAAAGATTGGAAATTAATACCAATTATAGATTGTTCAACTGTAATTTACTTCAGGTTTATTAAAGCAAATATATTGTGTAATTTAAGATATTAGAGGACCTTGCTGTAAATATCAGTTCTTTGTTGTTTTTTCCAAAAACCCTGCATTACAGTACTAAAAACCATTTAGTTAGTCAAAACCAGGTAGAAACAGGCAATAAACCTGCATGGCACTTTCGCAAGCACTAGCTCGGTATAATCCCTTCATGAAAGGAAACATTTCATGAGAAATTTCTGTTAGACTTAATATATTTGTACTCTTTTTATAGGGAGTTCTTGGTCTAGTTACTGAAAGTTCCCTTTAATAATTTCTCTCTCATTTTAGAAGATTTCATTATGATGCATAACTGAGCAATTACTATTTTGAAACTGTCTAAATATTATAAATGTGTCAGTGTGATTAAATTTGGTCTATTATATTCCAGAACCTAAAATAACTTTTGACTTTTTTCCTCATTATTATTTAAAATGGATCTCCAGACCGGGTGTGGTGGCTCACGCTTAATCCTAGCACTCTGGGAGGCCAAGGCGGGTGGATTGTTTGACCTCAGGAGTTCGAGACCAGCCTGAGCAAGAGCGAGACCCCATTTCTGCTAAAAAAAAAAAAATGGAAAGAAATTAGCTGGACAACTAAAAAAAATATTATACACACACACACATATAATTAGCCTGGCATGGTGGTGCATGCCTGTAGTCCCAGATACTTGGGAGGCTGAGGCAGAAGGATTGCTTGATCCCAGGAATTTGAGGTTGCTGTGAGATAGGCTAATGCCACGGCACTCCAGCCCGGGCAACAGAGTGAGACTCTGTCTCAAAAATAAAATAAAATAAAATAAAACAAAATAAAATAAAATAAAATAAAATAAAATAGATGTCCATACTGACCAGGTACTATTTGATGAAACATGAAGCCTTTGTAACACAATTCAACAAGCAATTATGAAGCACCAACACATTTAAGCCATTGTCCTAAGAGCTTGACTAAAGTGCTGAGATTATGAAACAATTTGAATAACTTTATCCAGATACATGCAGTTCTGATTTGATTATTTTTGAACAAAATTGTCAACTGGTTCACTCAAACAACCAAATAGTTCAACCTTACAAGCAGGATCTCTCTCTCTCTCTCTGTCTTTTTTAAATGAACTAACTAGTTGGCTGATGGAATTGACAGGTTATTTTCAAGAGAGTAGTTGAAGTGGGCCTTGTGTATAAGCACATCCTCAACTGTCAGAACTTTAATTCTGATTAACTCAATTGAATCAGATTATGTAGAGGCATAGACAATTTTTCCTTTTCTTTTATATTACCTCCTTTTATCAGCTGTTGCTGTTCTCCTTATTTGAATAGTGGCTTTTGCCTTTGTAGCAGCCTAGAACCTGTTACTTGACTTTACAGACTGCATCTTAGGCAGACTTATGGCTGGTGAGTGCCATAACAAAAATATACAATGACAAATGAAAGACATGGAAGTTATATTATGATTTCAGAAACATCCAGATGAAATTCTCTGAGGTACGTTTGAATTTAATGGCTTTAAAAAATACACATTTGTTATGGTTTTATTTTTGTATTCTCATGTGATATTTTGGACTCTCTTTTCTCTCTCTCTCTCTCTTTTTTCTTTTTTTAGTTTATGTTCCATGATACCTATTTCAGTTTTCTCTCTTCTTTTTACCCCAATAAGTCAGGACAAATTGAATATGCCCTTCAATTCATAAGTTTTAGTCTGTGTATCTCACTATAATTTCCTAGGGGTTATCTTAGCCTTTGTGCAATGGACTTTTGCTTTGCAAAAAATGAAATATAAACAAAAGTAACCTCCTCAAAATTTGTTTCCTAGAGGCATAATTTACAGTATAATAAAAGTTAAGAAATGCAAGAGAACTTAGTAAAACCTCAAATAATTCTCTTCTCAGTCCTACTGAGGAATTGTAACCATTCCATAAATTTAGTTTGGTCTCTTTTTCAGGAAGCAAAAGGCCAACATTAGCATCACTATGGAAATTTAGAGAAGAAATATGCTAATCTATAAGTTCCACAGTTTGCCAAAATATTTATTATAAGGCACAAAATTATTTGGTTTAGGGCATAACACATAGACTCTCTAAAATAACACATAGTGGCCATTTGGTAAACATTCTTAATTATCTTGTTTTGAAAATAAGAATCGGGCAGCCCCTGTTGGCCTGTTGTTTTCCTTGCCCAGGAGATACACCTTGGCAGACTCAGTGCAGTTAATCAGGAGTTTTGCTCAGCCCTTTGTCCTTTCTTCTGGGAGATAATTCACACACCATCTCTCTGCAGTGCTTACTGATACAGTAAGGCTTACCAAGTGCAATCAGGTAGGGAGATTTAGCTGTGTCATGCTGTCTGAGAACGTCTGTTCCCACCAGAGAGCCCAGGAGAGACAACAAGCCATTGACCTGCTTTTCATCCTTCCTCAGACTGGGCTTTGGGGAGCTTAAAATCCTCCTCTGTCAATGACCAAGACCCCACTGGCTTCCTCTTTTCCCTCCTCCCCTCAGTTTAATATAGTTCTCTCTAACCTGGTTTGCAGATTCCATAGAAATGAGAAAACCCAGATAAAAGACCTGAAGTTATACTTGAAAGGAGCCAAGCAGAAGAAGAAAGTTTTCAAAAATCTAGTATTCATCACTCCACATCACAAAGATCCGGGTAGAAGAATGCGGATAAAATCTAAGGATGAAGAAATTGTAGCAGAGGATTTAGTACAACAGAAACAAACAGTAAGATAACAACTAGTAACTTTAAGCAGAGCAAAATAGGGCACACTGGGACAAAATTAATAAGAATAACGAAGAAGTTTTTGCAGTAGGGAAATAAGATGTTTTCCTAAAAGTTTTCCAGGATAGTTACACCACAGTGTTAGTAGCATATCAATTTTAAACACACTCAAAAGAGTACAAAAAAATGGAATTTACTGGTGAAACTCAAATAGAATTAATGACTTACTCAAGAATTCAGTATTTTGTTTTTATATCACATTTAAAATAACAAATTTGTATTGATTAGGAATCACTAATTTATAAGAGACAAAAACACAGATCAAACAAGCTAAAGAAAAATAAACAAAGGGATGCACCTCCACACAACCCTAGCATTGAAGAGATGCTTCAGATGTAAAAAATGTAAATGATCTCATCAGAATTTTATCTTTGTTTCCCTTTCTGCTTCTATCTGTGTGTTGATGTCATTCAGGAGATAGTTTCTTTTCATATGGCATGGAAGATGATTGGCATTAGCTCAAATTCATATACACTTATCTAAGAACCTTAGTGGAAAAAGTCAACATCTTTAGATTAGTCTCACTGAAGATTCTTATTGCTCTTGCTTGAGTTATGAGACCAGCCCTGGGCCAATGACTGTGCCAGGAGATGAGGTACTATGACTGGTTCAGCCTGGGTCATGCAGCCACCCCGAAGCTGGGAAGGAGTTCTAGACACTATGTGGAATGGTCCAAACCAGAACACATGAGAGAAAACTTATTGCTGTCACCACAGAAGGGAGAAGAAATACTAGTCAGGGGAACCAGAATAAGTTCCCTCTGAAGTGATATTTTTAATGGAGGGTGGCATCATTTATGAGCACTGATTTAAAAAAAGTCAAGTGAAACTACTTTACTGGCAAAATATCATAGAAATATGCTTTATAATTATAGGCAAAATAGAAAGGGTATAGCCAAATTATCAGAATTAACACTCTTCATGTTCAAGCTTAGTTACAAATTTTAGCCCATTGAAAAATGAAAGCTATCTGAATGTAACTAATTACATTTGCAAGTCTTATAGGCAAGTGGCACTGAAATAAACGTATAATATTTAATAATTTCAATTAAGTCTGACTTGAATGGAAAAATCATATAAATAAAAAACAAAAACAAACTCATGAAAAGTGAAGATTGACCACTGTATAACCTCATATTATAAGTTTTTCATTTGACATAGAACAAAACTATCTAGATTTCACATTTATCATGAATGCTAGTTTTATTAAAGTATATATGTTTCCTAATAAAGAAAACTCTTCAAAATACATAGATGTGCTGTTGTAATCATATGAACCTTTAAAAATTACTTCATCTTAGTGTTACTTCTAGATATACCTAGCAATATGGAAAACATACTTCTAAAATACCTGTGATTAATCTATTGAACTAGAAATGATTTTCCCTAATGACTTTCAAGACACTATCAAATTATTGTTCTTGTTCCTTTGTAGCTGCTAAAACAGAAAAATTAAAAAGGAAGTGTTCCTTTATAATTATATATACTTTTCAATAATAAAATTGATATTTAGTTGAGTTCTGAACACTATAAGATTATGTAAAACATATGTGATTAGATTATCAACTCACTGCAAAAAGTCTTCCTAATCAAAATCAAATCAAATCATATGATTATATGAATATTTCACTTATTTATTCAACAAACATTCATTGAGCACCTGTTGCATGGTAGTCGCTATTCTAGGAGGCACACTGAGATTGCAGTCAAGAGTATCTGTTCTCTTGTATACTATTTTTCAAGATGACATGATAAATCAATAAATAAGATAATTTCAAATGATAATAAATGCTATAAAGGCAATAAAATTGAGTAATGGGATAGTTGTGTATTCATGTTTGAATCTCATTAGGAAGTGAGGTACTTTAGATAGGTAAGGTTTGTCTATAGTATTATGCTCAGAAATCGTTTAATTTAGGTCTTTCCTTATTTTGGGGGTATAGGCAATGACTAATATCCTTAAAGGAGATCAGAAATGTCATTGAAGATTTAACATTGAAAACTAGGCAGGCAAGACACTTGTAAAACGACATTCTATTTATAGTGGAAAATGGCCCTGCTGACAATTAGTCCGTAAAAGTGGGAGCTGAGAATTGAAACAGAAACCACAACTTTTCAAAGCTCATTGCAGCATGCCTTGCAAAACAAGTAAATTGTACTGAATGATGTCCATTGTGGACTTAAGAGTACCAGTTTGTTCAGACTTATACATTTGAAGGTAAGACCACAGATTTAGCTGTAACCCCTCAGGGACTCTCCAAAGAGGAGAACACTGACTGCTCTAGCAATTCCCGAGTTTAGAAATTGTGACCATTAGATCTAGACCATTCAATTTCTCACTCCAGGTACCCAAACTCTGTAAGTTTCTTCCCTAAATCCCCACTTTTGATATACCCATTATTCCATGGTGTGCAGCCTTCCTTGTTGAGAGTGACAAACCTAACTTAATTGATTACAGGTGTGTTCTAAGTGGTCATTGGCTGATAGGAATTGACAAAAAAATGACTTTTATATTATTCAAACTATTGCAGATCACATCATCTTTCCTTTGATAGTAGAAATTAAATAAGGAGAAAGAAGTTGGAATACCTGAATAAACTTTTCTTCTGTTAGCCCCTGAAGGAATTAGAAAGGATATGCTTTGTCAATTTAGTTTTCTGAAACAAGTACATATAATTACAAAAAATATTGAATTACCATCATGTATGTGATGTGTTCCAAGATTCTGAAGATATGCCTTAAATGCAAATCATTATAGAATATATGTCTTCTATCACAGGGCATTATTCTCCAAAGTAAGAACTCTTAGAACCTGTGTAATATGCATTAGATAACTATAAAGGTGTGGGATTTTGACTTTTCAGAACATATCCTGTTACTATAAGAAATCCAGGTATTTCAACCTAAATACCTTCTTTTTATCACGACCTTTTGTATTTAGGAGACTTATCCCCTAGTATCCAATTTATTCTGAAGCATAGCAGCTGAGTGGCTTAAGTGGCATTCTAAATGGTAGAATACCTGCTTAGTGACCCAAGCAAAGTTGCAGGGAGTTCTGTCTTAGGTAGTGAAGCAGCAAACATCTCTGAAAAGCCCCTTTGGGACCAAGGCTGAATTACTAACTGATGCATTGCACGGAGCAGCAAAGAAGGCAACAGCTCTGCATAGTGAGTAGCTCCTCAAATCCACTTTGAGAGTCATGCTGAGTCACCCAGAATTTTATTTTTCATGGAGCAGCAATACAAACCTATGTGAAATGTGTAGTTCCTATAGCAAGGCTTAGGGTGGTGGCCTTCAATCTCGGCTGTGTATTAGAAACATCTGGGGAGCTTTAAAAAGTCCTGATGCCCAGGTCACCTCCCAGACCAATTAAATCAGAATCTCTGAGGATGGGGCTTAGGCTCAGTATTTTTAAAGCTCCCCAGGTTATCACAGTGTGTGGCCACAGTTGAGAACCACTGTTTTAGGAATAAACTGAGTTACTGGCAGTAGTATGTCATATGGGAAAACAATATACTAGTATAAGAAGGGTGAAACAAAAACAAAGCAATAGATAAGCTGTATCTCTTAGAATTTCTTGTTAAAGAGACTTATTTATTTGCAGATGTGCTAAAGGTTACAGTAACACATTTGAAACCATTTTAGTTCTTCAGATTATTTTTAATGCAGTTCCTCCAGTTCTACACTTGTCTGTTTTCCTGCTGGAAATACTTGGTCAGTTTTAAGCTCGAAGTTTTATGATATTTCTAATAGATGAAACACCTACATTGATTAAGGCTGTTGAGTAATCAGTATTTATTACAAGACAGAATTTCTAGTTAGCCCGATAGCATTTTCTAGCTTGTATTATTTGGACTCTTTAATAGTGGTTAATGTTTATTCCTGGGCTATTTTTCATTAGAACTTTTGTTAAGCCTTTAACTACTAATATAGTGATATTTATAAGTATTCATGTGGTTAAGAGCTTAGGCTTTTGTGTTAGATCTAGTTTGAACTGTGGCTAGGTCTATGGCCTTAGTAAATTATTTCTCTGGACTTTTCCCCTTTATCTTTGAAATAGGAATAATGCATGTACTTAATTAATAGAGTATAGGATGAATGACACAGCACATAAAAAGTGCTTTCCACAGTATCTGATGAATAATAAGTACTAAGTGATAGCATTGTTATTTAGTTTTAGTAAAATGCACATTGGTATAATCAGGGGTAACTAAAGGCTGTCATTTCTATAAATCAAAGAAATGAATGAATATTTATTGTATTTTTTGAGTAACTAGAATATATCAAACATTAGGCCAAGAGGCTTATATAGATTTCTCATTTTTCCTTTTTCCTCTTTGTATGAAGTATATCTTATCATCCCAGCTCTGCCAATGGGAGCACTGCTGGCAAGGGAGGTAAGAATGGTTCTAACTGTATTTCAATGAGCACTTTTAGTGATGTTTAGTAGAAATCATTTTAACAATGAATCTCCACAAACCCTTGCTCTCATATTAATTTTAAACAGTAGAAAACAGTATTATATCGTTGGCAATATTTCCTATGGCTCTTTTTTTTTTTTTTTTTTTTGAGACAGAGTCTCGCTTTGTTGCCCAGGCTAGAGTCAGTGCCATGGTGTCAGCCTAGCTCACAGCAACCTCAAACTCCTGGGCTCAAGCAATCCTGCTGCCTCGGCCTCCCGAGTAGCTGGGACTATAGGCATTAGCCACCATGCCCGGCTAATTTTTTCTGTATATATTAGTTGGCCAATTAATTGCTTTGTATTTATGGTAGAGATGGGGTCTCGCTCTTGCTCAGGCTCGTTTTGAACTCCTGACCTTGAGCAATCCACCTGCCTTGGCCTCCCAGAGTGCTAGGATTACAGGCATGAGCCATTGTGCCTGGCCACTATGGCTCTTTTTTGATTAATTTTGGAGCCTGGGATAAGAAAAGTCCAGCAATTATGGGAATATCTCCACGTATAGCACTAATTTTTTTTGGTAGAAGAGGAAGTGACATAGAAATGTTCAGCATCCAGAAAAGTAAATGTTTAGAGCTCCAAATACATAATAGACCCAAAGTAACCCTGCATTGGTCAGACTGAACTAGTCAGAGAAATAGTTTGATGTCTAATGTTGGTAAACACTTTTTCCCTACTAAACCATTCCAAAGTGAGCAATGATAATTAGATCTGCTTGCTCCTTTAACTGGTTCCCCTCCTACTCCCTGCCCAGAAGCCCAGTGCTGATTAACTAGGTTTTAAATCCACACAGAGAATTAACACTCCCTCTGTACCTATCACCCTCTCTCTATTCTATCTGCCTTAGTAGAAAAGATGCCTCGTGAGCAGGCTTATTTTAATGAATAGAGCCGGGGAATGGTGTCTGGCAGTGGAAACGCTCCATGAGTTCAGAGGTGGGGCTGGTGTAAAGAATGTTCTTCTTGGTCTAATTATGCTTCATGGCCCCACTTACATGGCAGTAAATCATATCTGTGAAAATAAGATAAACCATAAATACGGAAGCCCAGTGGAGACCAGTTGTTGTCTAAAAGGCTCATGAACATAGTATTCATCACTACCCCATTTATCCTCAGGAAGAACATCCAGATGGTGAAATTCTTTCTCCTGGTGTCCAGACCTGTCAGTACTTTCTCCCATTTCTGTCTTTTTGTTTTGTCCGTAACACTTGAAATAATGAGACTCTTTTCCTAAATAAAGTGCATAATATTAATAGTTCTTAATTTAGTTGAAACTTGATCACCTACAATTCCTCAGGTCAGTCCATATCTTAATCTAATATCTTGCAGAAAGCAGAGCCTAAGAAAAGGACTTGTGTGCCAGAAGTTATTTGGGAGGCAGTTACAGATAGCGGCAGAGAGAGGAAAGTCAAATGGGGAGGCAGGGGCAGCCAAGACAATGGTAAGTTACTGAGTTGGTCACTGCTGTAGGTAATGGGGGCTCCATCCTTCTGAAGAGGGTGTTGAATACCTCTCAGGATTGTCCACCTGAAAGTGGACAGGAAGAAGCATTTGTCCTTAGGCTCTTGTCTCCCATTGATCAGGGGTTACCCAGGGTTATAAAGCCCCAATTGCTATTGTGTGTGCAGCAAATGACCCTGTAGGACTCTCAGGACACAGAATTGCAAAGGCCTGAGGAGTTGCTCCCAGCAAGACACTGTTTGCACCAAGGGAGTCAAAGCAAGCACTTAATCAGGTGTCCTCAAACTACGGCCCGTGGGCCACATGCGGGCCACCTAGCACATTTATCCAGCCCTCCGGGTGTTTTTGCCACCGCTGCCTGTCCTGCTTAGCAGCTGACTAGTCCTGGGCCCACAGTGCACACTCTCCAACGGTCTGAGGGACAGTGAACTGGCCCCCTGTTTAAAAAGTTTGAGGACCCCTGAAGCTGGTCACCAGAGCCATGGCTAGAATCAGAGGCAAGGCCTAGGGAAAATGAGGTTCCATAGCTGATGAAACACAGATGCCATTCTTTTGGGTTAGGCAGAATTGAAATATTTTTATGATAGACCTACCTAGCTTTGAGTCTGGACTCCATCATTTGCTGTTTAGGTCATCTTGGACCAGTTATTTATCATTTCTGTCTTGATTTATTCATTATAAAATGGAAATGAAATGTGATTCATGGCAAGGATCTGATAATTAGCGCTATTACAGGAAAAGCATTTGGAGCATATTGCCTGGAAGATACTAAGTCGTATAGAAGAGGAGGCTTACAATCGCATCACATAACTTTATAAAGATTTGGATAAAAATTATTTCTGTTGAACCAAACAACAATTCTTGAGTTAATTAGGGGCAAGAATTATATTTACTTCATAAGTAAGGATCTTGAGACATAGAAAGATTCTATGTTTTAACTAAAATCTCTTACCTAGTAAGGGACAATGCTCATTTTAATGCCTCTTCTTCTGGCGTTTAATCTTTTCCCTCCATTTTAAGCAAATATTAAACTGCTAAGTTTGTCTGCAATATGCACATATTTACCTACAAATACAATTTATGAACTTCGGGCTTAATTACAGTGGCTTAAATACAGTGGACTGAACTTGGTGAGTAGCTCATTCGCTATCATTGATTTACTGTTGAAAATTGGGCAAGGCCTTGCCAAGTCATTTTCCCATGTCAGAATTCACTATAGAAGGGTCAGTGTAATTATCCCTAAACTTCTAGATCCTAATTTAATTAGTGATTTCCATAGTCAACTTTAAAGTTCTTGGGAAGCAACTTAGTTGTCCAATGATTCAGATTAAGTGTGCATATTTTCATGTTACTTTAAAAAAAAACCCTAAGTAACTATGAAAAACTTATGCAAATTGTTTATAATTTAAAGAAACAGAGTTATATAAACTTTATAAATCCAAAATTTACCATTTAACAGAATGTTTTTAGTGACCACGATAATTTTACAAAAGTTTTTCTTGTGATTTGTTTATTTAATGAAAAATATATTACAGTTCACCACAACTTAACACATATCACCATATGTATGCTTATGAACATTTGTAAATGTTTAGTATATGCCTAGTACCCCTAAGCCATTTACATATACTAACCCATTTAATCCTCACAACAGCCTTATGAGATAAGAATAATTATTATTATCCCCATTTTATAAAAGAGAAAACTGAAGCACAAAAAGCTTACAGACTTGACCAAGGTCACATAGCCGGTGAGTGGCAAAACCTAGCTGCAAACCCTGTGGTAGGGCTTTCATGTCCATACCCTTAAATCAGCTTGCCTATTTCCTCAAGTAGTTCCTAAAAAAAAAAGTATCAGAATCCTAGTGAATTTACAAAACACAGATGAGTTTAATCGGAGCTGGGATTTTTGTTTGTTGGACTTTCCCAAGACCTTTTAAAGTAAATATGTATGGTAGCACTACCTATTGAAGTGTTTAATAAAATATATGCAATGGACTCCCACAGATAAAATGTGTGGACTTGCCTGTGCTTGTTTTATCTTCTCTACTCACTTGTCTTCATATATTTTTTTCATATGCCACATCATCTGTGTTGTCTTTGGGTGCTAGAGTCAGAAGTCTAATTAAATTTGTTTAATGAGAAAATGAAATTTATTGTCAGATACAAATGATAATCCTAAAAGTTGGTGCTGGTTTGGGACTTGACTTATCCAGGACATTTTTTCCTTTATCTCTGTCTATCTCTTGTCTTTGCTTTCCTCTTTATTGGCTTCAGGCAGGATCTCTGTATGTGACATCAATGTTGTCCCTGGAAATGCAACAGTTACATAATCTTTAGGACTCCCAATCTCAGAAGGTGAGCTTCCTTCATCTGGAGTTCATATTAATTGCCAGGAAAGAAGTGATTGAATCTTCCTGGGTCCATTCTTGGAGTGTCATTAATTCCAGGAGCCTATGGAGATTGATTGGTCCACCTGGATTGGTAGGGATTGACACATTATCAGAATCACATCAAATAGGTGAAGAGAAATTCCCAAAAGAAAAAGAGGATTTGATTACCAGAAGAAGAAAAGCAATTGATGTCACTGATAAGTCATGGCTTACTGGAGTTCTACAATCTTCAATTCCCTTCAAGATACTTCATGATCATGGCAATGGTGATAGTCATTGCTGGGCCCCGTTTTATTATTTCCACAGAAAGCCAGACAATGACGATGAATCATAAAGACATTGCCTATTATTTACCATCTCTGTTAAAGAGAAAAAATAATACTATATTTTTTATTATTTATGATGAGTCCTAAATTGCTTCTGGTTATTAATAAAAGGAAGCTATTTAATTTAAAATGAAAATATTATAATCTAAACTCTTTGCAGAAAATACAGTAAATATCTTGGTAAGATGTGAGCTTACCCCTTCTTCTGCAGACTAATTTTCCAGTGTTCCTTTAGACTCATTTTTATTCCAGCCATAGAAAAGTGTTAGAAATTCCTGAAATGTGCTGTCCTTTTATATGCTTGCATGCTTTTATTTATTTATTTATTTATTGAGACAAAGTCTCGCTTTGTTGCACAGGCTAGAGTGCCATGGCATCAGCCTAGCTCACAGCAACCTCAAACTCCTGGGCTCAAGCAATCCTCCTGCCTCAGCCTCCTGAGTAGCTGGGACTACAGGCGTGTGCCACCATGCCCAGCTAATTTTTTCTATGTATATTAGTTGGCCAATTAATTTCTTTGTATTTATAGTAGAGACAGGGTCTCACTCTTGCTCAGGCTGGCTTCGAACTCCTGACCTCGAGCAATCCGCCCTCCTCGGCCTCCCAGAGTGCTAGGATTACAGGCGTGAGCCATATCGCCCGGCCTATTGCATGCTTTTATATGTGCTGTCTCTTCTTGCAATGTCAGTCCTCACCTGCCACCTTAGAACTCTTGATTCTAAGGAAATCTACCCAGTCCACAGTCCTTATAACCTTGCATTGACCTAACCCCCATTCCTTTTCCCTCCTCTATTGCTGTAGCAATAGCGTTTTAGACTGGGAAGGATGCCTGCCTCAATTAATACAGTAACCCCTCTGTGAAATAGAGAGTATTGTTATCTTTAAATTACATTGAGGAAGCCAAGGCACTAAAACATAGAGCTGGTAAATAATGGAATCAAGATACAAATCCAGGCAGATGAATGTCCAAACCCATGTTCTTATTCGCTATAATATAGTGCCTTTTATTCAAAGGATGCTTGTTGAATGAATAAATAAATGATTATTGAGAACAAGCCCTAACACTATGTCATAAATGACTGGTAAAAAGAAAAGTTAAAATTAAAAAGAAACCAAAGCTGATAGCAGTTTACTTAAAAACAAGACAGAGAAATGAACCCTTTCACATTTCATGAATGTAACGTTGATTGGCCAGAGCCTTAATAATAATGTGTGGATATTTTTGTAGAGCAAGAGACTTGTTTCTGGGAGAAGTTTTTGATCTATTGGAACCATAGCATTTGATTTACACACATACATGGCACACACACACACTTTTCTAGTGTGACCTGTTAATTCTGTATCTATATTTAATATTTAATTTTTTCCTCCAGGCAAGAGTCAAACTTATGGTAACCTACACGCATTTTTTCTTCTCTCTCACAAAATGTCACTTAATGTTTTTCCTTTGATATTTCAGGAGTAAGATCTTCTGACATTGCTGCTGAATCAGTGTCTCCTTTGGTTTGAAATTCAGCTGTGTTTACTGAGGTGTGACACACAGATATCTGAAAAGTGGCAGTGCGTGGTTACTTTTGCCTGATTAACACTGACTTCCAAAGCAAGCATTTCAATTAGAATGGGAAATAATAAGATTCTAGGGAATGGAGATAAAGAAGACATGATGGGTTCGTGTAAAAAAACACATACACACAGAAACTGAAAAACGCTAAACAAAAAAACCTTAAAAGCAATCACATAGTCACTGCGGGAGGAGAATTTCTATCCAAAGGTTAATAAGCTTTCTGCAGAACAGTCACCACTTTCCATATTCAGGAGAACCTTTCCCTGTGCTCATTTAACAACGATATGAAATTCCAAATTTAATCTCATTTAAGAGGTCATTATTCACCCTAATTTGTTGGCTTCTCCCTGGCTAAAGCTAAATGTTTCTATTTTTATCTGAACTCTACCAATTACCTGATGAATTTTTCACTGTCGTATCAAATACATTATTCACTACCAAGAACTTAATTGCCTTTCCTTTATTCTTTAAATAAATCACTCTCTATTTTTGGCTCTTCATATTATATATTTTGAAATGAATTACAAATAAGTCATCACAGAAAAAATTTATTTTATCTTAAAATTAGGTATTTTTCCCATCAGCTTCATCAAATAATTAAATCAGGTCTTTAGAATCATGCTTCTATGCTCTTGTCTTGTTTAAACTCCTCAACATTTACACTCTCTTCAATCTGTTCACCTCATATAAGATTTGCAGAAATGAGAGAGACCTATGAAGATTTGTTTCCCAACACTCAGGGCCCTTTATACATTAAGTTCTCCAATGAATCCCTGATCATGTAGGCTAATTCACTCCTGTTGTAAAGTTATACTAATATTGGCTGCCTGCAACATACTCACACACATATTCCTACTTTAGTACACTCACACTTACACTCCTTTCCTATAACTTCATGGGTTTTCCCAGAGGACCACAGCAACAATTCGTGATCCCAACGACCCACATGAACTTTTGAAAGATCTGATTCCTAATGTGTGTTGACACCTGATAGACTCCTAAAGCCGTTCTCTAATTCATGTCAATCCCTCCTGACTTGAGATCTTACCATTTGGGGAATCACCCAAACCCAGCAAAGCCTGCAACTAGAACCCAACAGCAAGAAATGATATCACTAATCTCAAATGCAATTTGTCATGCTAGGACTTTAGTGCTGATGCATGAAGTAGTAATACTATTAATTAGACCTGAAATAGTAATACTATTAATACTATTGGCATGCCTCTCTCAAACTCCAGACCAAGCTTCTTTTGCTCTCAGCACTTGTAAACCTCAGTCTGTCACAACTCTGCCCACTGCCTTCCTGTCCTGGCTTTGATCTACCGCAGCGGTCCCCAACTTTTTTGGCACCAGGGATTTCATGGAAGACAATTTTTCCACTGACTGAGGCGGGGGGGATGGTTTTGGGGTTATTCAAGCTCATTTCATTTATTATTCAGTCAAACCTCTCTGCTAATGATATCTGTATTTGCAGCTGCTTCCTAGCGCTAGCATCACCACCTCAGCTCCACCTCAGATCATCAGGCATTAGATTCTCATAAGAAACAAAGAACCTAGATCCCTCTCATGCAGTTTACAGTAGGGTTCACACTCCTATGAGAATCTAATGCCACTGCTGATCTGACAGGAGGTGAAGTTTATGCAGTGATGCAAACAATGGCGAGCAGCTGTAAATAAAGATGAAGCTTTACCTGCTCACCTGCTGCTCACCTCCTGCTGTGTGGCCCAGTTCCTAACAGGCCAGGAACTGGTCCCGATCTACGGCCCAGGGGTTGGGCAATGCATATCTACTGGACTGTTCCTAAACCTTGCCTTAGTCCACACCATCACCCTATCTTTACAATGAGAGCTGTAGCCTTGATTGCACATAGTAGAGAATTGACAAGGTGAGAGAGTTGAGCTATGTTTTTTCCCTTTACCACAGAGTAATGATTAGTAACACATGGGTTCACATGTGGTGTGCCCTGTGTGTCTGACTTAAGTAACTTGCACAGGAAGTGCCCTGCCCCTATAGTAACAGCACCTATACAGTTAGATATACTGAGCTCCAACTCTGTGCCATGGACTACCTGAGGGACTTGGCCTATGGATTATTAGCTGATCCCAGTAATGACCATCATCATCATCATTGAATGAGTGCTTTGCACTGAATTAGATGTTTTATACACTTAATTTTACTTCATCTCCAGTATAAAGTTGAAGTCAGGCATTATTCTTCACATTTTATGGATAAGGAAATAGGCCCAGAGATATTAAAAATTTATAGCAGCAGAACATGAATTTCAACTAACAATATTAATGGTCCGACAATGAAGGACAAAATAATAAACATAAACAGACAAAAAATAGAAATTCAATAAACAATGCATGTCTTTATTTACATTGTTTATAGGTAAAGAGATCTATTACCCTATTGGATACACCAGTGAACAAGATTCCTAAATTTGAAAGTAACAGAATAATGAACCTGATTCTCTTTACATACCATATACCAATCTTTTAACCACACTGTTTCCTACTCAAAATGTCCTGTTTTATTTGCACCTGCCCCACTACCCCGTGGACAAACACAGGTGTGTACAGAAATGGCCATGACAAAATCAGGCACAGTGTATAAGCAGTATCTCCCATTAGGTGTCTCATACCATTACTGAACAATTTTTTTTTTCATTATTTCAGACAAATGAGTCATTACCTAAATTCTAAGTGAGAACTGATTTCTAAAGAAAAAAAAATATTTGCAATAGCCTGTTGAATTACTATGGAGATACAATGGATTGTGGCTAAATCTATTGTCTTTGAGATTGTGGAAAATGAAGTTTCCTTATGCTCATAAGGCTAATATTACTTACAGTAAAATACTTTCTATAGAGATGTTGTTTTGCTATGGAATATTCTGGTTTATATTCATAGCCTAGTTCTAGCCAAGGTTCTGGACTCATTCTACCAATGCCATCTTATAAATTCATAATTCAAAGCACAGATTCAGAAATTAGTGGAAGCATGAACCTGAAGATCCCAATTCAAAAACCAAGATTGTCTTTTATCATGGTTCAGGGAAAAAAAAGTACTCCAAGTGAAAGCTTAGTTTAATTTACTACTCAAATGTTAAATTTAAGGATTATTGATACTTTAAAATGGACTATTTGAGGTAGAAAGAAAGAAAACAGTTGCTGGAAGCTTGCTAAAAAAATCCCAGTAAATTAGACCTCATACAAATGTAAGTAAAATGACCATTCCCTATTTGAGAAAAAAAATAGCAAGGAGCTAATCCACTTTTCTTTTTTGCAAGTAGAGGAGGAAAAAAAATTTCCATGATTGACAATAGCATCAATTCAGGGTTCACATCTCCCAAAGGACACCAATTGTACCTTTTCTTTAGTTCTACTTTTGGGAAAATACGACAACTAAGATCTCAGGGCAAGAATTGGGAAAGAGAGATGCCACTTTGTGACCATGTCTTCCTTCCTAGTAGTTTCTCCATGGTGCTACCAGAGAGGAGGAGTAAAAAAAGGATTTTAGCAAGTATAAAAACTATAGAATCTAAAAATTATTAGCAAAGGGTAAATCTAGATGAACACAGAACTGACATAATTCTCCCTCTGATTGTAAGTTTCTATTAACTAAATAAATATTAAATGATATACATAGTATTAGACATTTAGAACAAATAATATGTGAGATCATTAGTAATTCCCTTTATTCTAACATTTTCATTTCTTTTCTTTCTAATTTTTCTTTTATTTTGATATGTGGTAATTATGGACTGAATGCTTGTGGCCCCCCTCTCCAAATTCATATATTGAAGCCCTAACCCCCAATATGGTGATATTTGGGGATAAGGCTTTTAGGAGGTAATTAAGGTTAAATGAAGTCATTAGGGAGGGAAACCTAATCCAATAGAACTGATAATCTTATAAGAAGAGAAGGAGGAAAGATGTCTTCATTCTTCATGCACCAAGGAAAAGGCCATGTGAGGGCACAGTGAGAAGGTGGCCATCTGCAAGACATGAAGAGAGGCCTCACCAGAGGCAGAGCATGCTGGCACCTTGATCTTGGACTTGCCAGTCTCCAGAACTGTGAGAAACAGATTTCTGTTGTTTAAGCAACCCAACCTATGGGTACTTTTTTATGACTTCCTGAGCAGATACGACATGTGGGTTTGGGTTCAAATCAAAATGCTATATTTATAGTGTGTATGAAAGGCATTCAGGACATTGCCTAAGAATGTGGGCTTTAGAAACAACTTAGATGTAAACTTGGTACTGCTGGTTGGTAAGTTTGTGACCTTGGGCAAGTAACGTAACATCTCTTTGTCTAAACTTTCTCATCTGTAAAATGGATTGATAATAGTAGCTATTTCATGGTGTTGTTTTAAGGATAAAATAAGTTAATATTGTGGCCTAAATGTGGTACATGAATACTTTTAAATATATGGACAGTCTGAAGGAAACTAATTTCTTGATTCTGAACTCCACATGTACTCTGCCTAAGAACTTGTGGCTGGAGGGGCTCATGTCAGAGTGCCATGCCTGTTTTCTTCTTTCTTCTCACAACTTTTCTCTTCCACATTCCAACGTAAGGTACATCTCTTACCTGTCCAGAAACTTACTGTGCTGCTTTCACTTAATGTAGAAATGTTCCAGGGCCAAACAAAGGAATTATATGAAACAATGTTGTTAGTGTTGAGAGAATGAGTGATGCTAATAATTAAAATTATTTTTTTATAAGTTTGGTGACTTACAATTCTTGGCTTTCAACAAAATTAAATGAGAACCTAATTGAATTTTCAGGTGATCCATCATTAAGAATAATCGGGGATGATAAGAACAGAGAAAACTTTCTTTCCTATCGACTTCTGTATAGGAACACAATTCTTAGTTTGTCATGTGTCCTGTCACACTTTTAGAATTAGTTCTGTAATTTATATGTACATATTTTGAAATGAGGGTGGTGGGTCTCAGTGTGCTTTAAGAACTAGTCCCAGAAGGCAGAAGGCATCACTCTGGATGCAGTCACAAGCCCACCCAGACTCAAAGAGATGCCACCTAGAGTTGACCCCACCTTTGATGGAGAACTGTCAATGTCACATCATGAGAGAGCATGAGGGCCAGGATATTTGACTGCAGTCATCTTTGAAAAATACAAATTACCACATATTGTGTGTGGGAAAATCCTGCAACTTCAAAGTTGCAAGGAATTTTTTTTTCTATAAATGGAGAAGCTTGAATTTACCTTAGAAAACAGTGGTCTCCTTTGTTTTAGGGAAGAAATAAACATATTAACAGGGCTTTTCCTAAGGTAAGCTGATAATGCATTCTGGAATGAAGAGATATACCATAATAAAAAGTGACATTCTGTATTATAAATAAACATTTTTCCTTCTTAGAAATGGAGCCATGTCTCTGCAATTTGTTTGCTTTCAGAATGAAAAACTCCCCATTTTCTTCCTTTCTGGAGTCCTTCAAGGAGTTGTTGTTCTGAATTCCAGGTCATACAGTTATGCTGAAGGACACTCATGTGTGCAGGAGCTAAACCTAATGTGGCAAAACATTGGGGACTAAGATGCAGGTGTCCACAAGGAGTTCCATTGGAATGGTTTGGCCGGGGGTTTCTGGGAGTGTCTAAGTAATATCTGGTTTTGAGGTCTTCTTTTTTTGATAGGGTAATTCTATTTTGTAATATCCCATAGATTTGAGTAAAATTTTGGTTTATGTTACATTACATTTTGGGTTTGTTTGTTCTTTGTGGAATTAAGGAAGGGGTATAGGATAGTCAATTTGTTTTGGTTTGCCTGGAATTTCTCACTTCCGTCCTGAAAGTCTAGTGTTTCAAGAACTTCCTCAGACTTGGGCAAACCAAGATGGCTGGTTACTCTAGATGGAGTATATACTTGGGATTAATTTATGGGGAGAGAAGGGTAACAGCCTTCTGAAAGCTGGTTTCAGGTTATTGGCAACCTTCAGAAGACGTGTGCTACGTCTGCTTTCCTAGAATCAATTAGCAGCTCAGATACTAAGCAAATGTTAAGAAAAAGTATCCAAATCTTGGAAAGGGGAAAAAAATTTATTGAGTATCCTTTCAGTTTCATACTGGATATTGTCCAGCTGAGCCTAGGTGGTATTATATGATTCTATAAGAATAAGTACTTTTATTTGACTTTTTATTTATAAATGAATATTTTATACCTCTATAAAGGTAGATATCAATTTCTCGAAACTGATGTAAATTATTCTTTCCAGATAGTGATACGATGAATTTTCTTCAAGAGATGCAAATGATTTCCTGCAAAAAAGACCTCTAAAAGTTATAATTTAATTGCTCTGTAGGATATTGACCAATTTTATATTTAAATTAGCATTCTCAGTCAACTATTTCTTTGAGCCACTATAATTTGCTTTCCTCAATTCTTTGTGAACCAGCCTCACCATTTTGCTGGTTTCATCACTAATGAGGCAAGTAAATATTTGACACTACTAACTTTTTGTGTGATTGATGTTTGTATCTTTTTGAAAATCATACTTTTACATTAGAGGTTTATGACTTGTGTTAACATTCTTCAGAAACATCCCAGAAATTCACTGAAGAGGTGAAATTGCTGACGGTCTGGGTTTCCTACATCCAAGCATGATAGAGACTTGGATTACTTATATTGAAAACTAGGACGTATATAGCCTTCATATAGTGGACCACTACATGGTGGGGATGGGGGAAGGCATATTAGATCTAGATTTTGTAGTGCAAGAATAATCTAGAGTCAATGATTTCTGCACAGTGGAAGACGTTTTTCAGATCATATCCAGTAAAAAGTTGTAGTCATTACCCCTAGGAAACATGGCTAGAAAACTCTTTCACAGCCATGAGTGAACACTTTGCAGAATAGACCTAGTGAAAGATGACTTTCATAATTTCTAGCTTTTTAAAGCTTTAAGACAAGTGTGTTTATAGAGCTAGAGCAATTGAAATACACTTGGTTTGATTCTAAAAATGTGAATTCATAAAAAATTATAGAATTAGAGAATATGGAAATTCTAAACTATGGGTTAAATTGTACATAAATAATATTTTTAGATCGCAAAAGTTGAATAACAGCAATTTTATGCGATTCATTTGTTTCCATTTGTCTCAAGACTTGATCAATCACCCCAGTCAGAATGGCCATTATTAATAAGTCAAAAAACAATAGATGTTGGTGCTGATGTGGTGAAAAGGGAACAGTTATAAGAAAATGTGTTATATATCTACCATGGAATACTACTCAACCATAAAAAGAATGAAATAATGTCATCTTTCTGTGATGATTTCCTATTGCTCTGTGGATTCAAGTCTCTAATCTTTATGTGGCCAATGGTCATGCACATTTGAACTCAAACTATACTGACCTTTTCTCGATTCCTTAAAGGCACCATGTTTCTTCCTACCATAAGTCATTGGTATAAACTATTCCCTTGGCCAAAATATTCTTCTTACACATAGTCCTTGGCTTAGAAAATTGTTAATCACTTCAGATCTTAACTTAAATGGTTTCTGAGGGAATCCTTTCGAATCCTCTAGTCTAGGGCAGATATCCTTGTCATAAATTCTCATTGAATTCTGTACTTCTTTATAGCAGTTTTACTGTTGCAATTAAATAATCTTTATATTCTGTAATTATTTGTTATATATCTATTTTCTCCACTCAGCTTCTATATTTAAGTCAATGCTTTTTAATTATCTCTTTCTTTTGCTTGACTTTCTAAAGATCTTTTTTCTCTATTCAGGATTTATCTCTAAATCCTACAAAAAAAAAGACCTTTTCCCATTTATTCCATTTCCCCTGATTCAATTAGCATCATGTTTCACACATATACATTTAAAAAACTGGGGTTTTGTCAATACTGGACGAATTTTACTCCCTTTTGCCTTTGAGTTCCGAACACATTAAAAAAGTAGATACAGACCTGAGGTAAGAAACAAGATATCAGATTTACTGCTGGAAAAGCTAGACTGAAGAGTACAACTAAGACATGAAGATAAAATATACTTTTACTTCTTCCCACTGAATTGAACTTACCAGAAAGAAAAGATAACTAGAGGCAAAGGTCCTACATGCTCAGTGTCCTTTTCCCACCAGAACTAATAAGATAAATCAACCATTTTTCTTGGGGAATATTCAAATAATGAGGTAAAGGAACTAAATAGAAGTAGCCCTCACTGTCCCCTTCTGGGAAGTATGGTAAAAGGCCTCTCCCTTTGTACAAATGAAAGACAGATAATAGATGTTTTCCCCATTCAAATTTCTCCTAAAATAAATTGTCATTCAATGATCTAAAACCTGACTTTAGACCACTTTAAATAAACTTAATAAACTAGTTACCAATTTGTATGTAATCAATCTCTGCTTTAGAATTTTTGTAGATCAGATATTCCTAATTAAAAGAG
Source organism: Mirza zaza (assembly GCA_008750895.1). Lineage (NCBI taxonomy): Eukaryota > Metazoa > Chordata > Mammalia > Primates > Cheirogaleidae > Mirza > Mirza zaza. The sequence continues at coordinate 30,473 of VSMD01129420.1, forward strand.
TTTTAAAATCATAATTATTAAAAGAGTCTAAAATTTTATTTTTAATATTTTGGCCTTAAAACTCAACTTTTACAAATATACTGTGAACCGTTATAAAAGTGAGCACAGAATAGATAAAAATACATTGTTCTACACTGAACATATTCAATAACCCTAATTCAACTCTCATTGATAGAGTACTAGAAACATGATCAGGACTGTTAAATAATTTTGTGATTGAAAATAATTGAAAATATTTTCCTAAAAGAAAATGTAAGCAACAAACATAATAGCAAATGAAGGTATTTTAAATGTCTAAGTCCATTTCTTTTAGAGTCAGTATAAAAATCAAAATGTATGCCCTCTAGATGGCAGCAAATTAAATCTTTTAAAACATTAAGTAGTTGGGAAAGGGACTGGCAGCTAAATTGTAAGTGGGCACAGTCACTCACCCTCTGAGAGGCCAAGGCAGAAGGGTTGCTTGAGCTTAGGAGTTCCAGACCAGTCTGATCAAGAGTGAGACCCCATTTCTACTAAAAACAGAAAAATTAGCTGCAGTCGTGGAGCATGCCTATAGTCTGAGCTACTGGGGTTGGGGGGCGAGGTGAGGCAGTAGGGTCTCTTGAGCCCAGGAGTTTGAGGTTGCATTAAGCTGTGATGATGCCACTGCACTTTATCCTGGGTGACAGAGTGAGACAGTCTCAAAAAAAAAAAATACACTGGCAGATTAGATGAACAAATTGTAATTACAGATGATTTATATTATTTTTCCTAAAGTCAAACTCTTTGAACACCAATCCCTTAGGACTCATATACATATATTAGGTTATTAAGTATGAAACATCTGATTTCCTTAAGTACTCAGTTGAACAGTTGATATCTCTGACATTTTGCTTTGACATTTCTTGTTTCTTTTTATTGTGAAGGTACATCCTCAGTCTTTCAAACACATAGTTTGGCTTGTGATTATCTTTCAAAAAAAGTTTTAGAGAGATTTTTGTGAAACAATGGATGAGTCAAAAATTTGTGTTATTTTCAAATATGAGTTCCGTCGTGGAACCAATGCTACACAAGTAGCTTGAAATATCAACGAAGTGTTTGGGAAGGATGTGGCTAATGAATGCACAGTACGTGGATGGTTTGACAAGTTCCATTCTGGTGACTTTAATCTTGAAAATAAGCCATGTGGGTGGCCTGAGGCCAAGGTAGATAATGATGAGCTGAAAGCTGTAGTGGAAGTGAATCCATCTCAACCTATGTGTGAATTAGCAGCAAGGTTTGACATTACTTTTCTAACAGTATTGAACCATTTAAAACAAATCATCAAGGTAAAGAAGCTGGAAGATGGGTTCCACATGAATTAAATGAGCATCAGGGAAAAAACGTCTTGAAGCTTGCCTTTCTTTACTGTCATGACATAAAGGCAAACCATTTCTGCACTGTATTGCTAAGTGTGGTGAAAAATGGATTTTTTTTTTTGGCAATTGCAAGCATTTGGCACAATAGTTGGGTAAGGATGAAGTGGTGGAACACAGTCCGAAACCAAATGTTCATCAGAAAAAGCTAATTGTGTCTGTTTGGTGGTCCAGTGCTGGTATTTTCCACTACAGCTTCATGAAACCTGGTCAATCCATTACAGCGGATGTCTACTGCAGCCAATTAGATGAAATGATGAGGAATAAGCAGCCGAGATTGGTCAATAGAGATAGGGCAATCCTCTTACAAGACAATGCTTGACCACATGTCACGAAAACAACACTGCTCAAACTACAGAGGTTGGACTCGGAAACTCTCTGTCATACAGTGTATTCACCAGACTTTGCACCAAGTGACTACCACTTCTACCAGGCTTTGGAGCACTTCTTGCAAGGCAAAATATTCAATTTCTAACAAGCTGTGGAAAATGCCTTTCGTAATTTCATACTCACTCTCCAGGCTTCCTCGCTGCTGGCATAAACAATCTACTGTTAAGATGGCAAAGCTGTCAATAGTTTAGGTGCATACTTTGGTTAATTGTACTGCTTCTTTTTGAGACATAATAAACTACACTTCTGATTCAAAATTGGACATTTCATATTTAATGACCTAAAAATATATATATATATGTATATGACTGTGGCAGAGACCTGCCTACTTCATAAAGTCTGACTAATCTCTGCCAAGACCACCCTGTGACCAACTCTAGAACCCTAAACCCTTAAAGTACCCTTCCCTAACTCTCTCCTTCAGTGTTCATTTGCCTTACTGCTATGAATGTACTTCCAGTGGTATCGGCTTATAAGCTTTATTTAATAAATTTATTTATTGGCTGATAAAATTTATTTAACACATCAATGAGATATGTTATTTTCAAAACTTGTTAAGGGATTATCTTCAAAATTGCCTATATGTTGACATAGATTTATGTCATGTGATATAAATCAAATGTTGTCAATAATGAAAAAAGCAAACCATTATATACGCATGCGGACAAAGACTCTCTCCTTGACCAAACATTACACAGGGTCTACTGAGCCCTCCTTTTGAGTAGTCCTCATCCTTGGGCCCTGTCCTCACCCTGCCTAACCCAGTCATAGAAAAGAATCTTGCTGAGTCATCAGACCTGAGATGTTTAATCACCTTTGATATTTGATCAATTTCCTCATCCCCCACCATTGATACATATTAAGTCCTTGGCCTGCCAGTAGCAAAAATCCTGTTAGGTCAATTATGCAAGATCTCTCTACCTTTGATGTCTCCTCTTAGTAATGTTCTATCCACTGACACCCTCAATCTACCCTTCTGATGTAAATCCCCACATGTCTTTGTTATATTCAAGACCTGAACACAACTTCTCTCTCCTATTGCAGTCGTCTGGAATAAGTCTGCCTTACTGGTCTAACAAATGTCAGAATAATTTCTCTTCAACAATACATGTTTACTTTTTAATATTTTATTGTTTTTTAAACTTAACATGCCATTTAGCAATCTTTTTAAATGGCTTTAAACCAGAAGTTATTTTTAAAGTGTGTTATCTCTAACAGGAATATATTTTTAAAGGTCCTCTTCATCATCAATCTTCTCATTCAGCTGTATATTACATATATTGACCAACTAAATGAGCTAGTACCTCCAACATCAATCCACCCTACCGTTTTATACACTAAATTTCTAGGTTTCACCAGCTAATGAGTAAAAATAACTTTATGCTTATTTCAACTTCACATATTGCTTAATTGTAAACTTCTACCCATCAACTTGCAGAGAGCTACAATAGTAGTTCTTTTCTAATACAGAAGCTCATGATTCTACTTTGAAAAATAATTGTCTTTAAGTATATGAGGTTAAACAATTTTAATATATTGCTTCTAATCCTCACACTAATCTGTCAAATGAGTTAATTATTATCCTTATTATTATGTTTAAAATATTTAGGAAGAAGAAAACGATTTGGCATCTTAAGAAAGTAAATTCTATTGCTACTGGAAGTGGAAGGTGGCAGTCATAAAAGAATAGGTCCTTTTCATTGTAAGAAATAGCACAGATAGAAGGCAATAGCAACCACACCTGTAGAGCTGTTTAGTAACATAACTGCATCCTGATGGGAAAATGACGTCCTAGGGGACTTTGGCTTTTTTGTGATGGTTGTTCTGATTGCATAACAAACAAAGTCCAAAGGACTTTATCAAAAAGAAGTAATAAATGGTCCCTAACCAGCTTCTTTTTAATTTTAGGCAGACAAGCTGAACACAGTCTATTCTTTACTGACCATCTATGACGCTTCCTTCATCACCCTCTGCCTTTGTTTTCCTCTGGGTTAAAAAATTATGTAGCATTTTAGTTATCTAGCAGGTAGTCTTCTATTCTCAGTAAACTAAAGAAACTCATAGAAAGCCAAGAAATAAAATAAAAAGCCAGTCATCATTGAGAAAAATAGTACTTATAGCACCCACATATTTAACATCACTTTTAGCACAGAACCTATAAATCTTAATTTTGTGTAGAATATGTAATAAGTTTCACTACATAATTATAGAAGGCACATATTAGAAACCGTAGCAAAAATTCATTACTCTCACTCACAAAAGAAGCAAGAATCATTTACCAGAGAAGCTAAGTAAATGAGGACCATTTACTGAAAGAGAAAACAGTTCTATATCCCTTAATAGTTGAGGTTATCTATTGTACTAAGCCACATTACAGTAATTTGCACCATCATGTAGTTTACCTACTTTACCAACTTATTTACTAAAAGACTTGTATGAATTACCATCAATATGTTACTTTAGTGAGCTCTTCTTACATCTTTAGAGGTTATAGCTGAAATAGATATTACATGGAGGATGTATAACAGCACCTCATAAACATTCATTGTTTAATTCAAGCTCTTTTCTTGAAATATCTGTAGCTCTTGGATTGCTGAACTCGTCAGGAACTGCTTTAGTTGGTAACTATATTTCAATGCCAATGTTGAAATTTTATGCAATGGTCACTTATTAACTCCTAAGAAACATGCAAAATGATATCACTATGCATACTTTTCTAGATTCAAAGGAAATTTTTTCACATACAGTATTTCCAAAATTGGAATATGTTTTGTAACTCTTATTTATATTGTCCATGAAAAGATTTTTAAAACCAGCAATCTATCAGGAGAATATGTATGACAATGTTAATTTAAGTATGGTCACAAGAAAAATTAGAAACAACCATAGCCGTCAATATAGGAATGATTAAATAAATTATAATGAATCCATACCACGGAATTGTATCATACATTATACTGTCCTATGAAGATAGCCAACATGGATTAAGTGTGATTTTTATTGAAGTTAAAAGAGCAAGGCAAATACCCACTATTTCTTTTTAAATACTTAGACTGGAATTCTTGTAGCTGGATGACCAAAATGGGTGTTTCTATGTGGGGATGAGGGCTGAAACCTCATATTCCAATGTCTTGCTGTTGCCATTCCCTGCCATTTTATTCCCTGACATTTTATTGAACAGCACTGCTCTATAACTTTGTGTCTTAGAGACGTAGACATTTCAATGGTTTAATTTCTGCCTAAAATTAAAACGAAGCTGGTGAGAGACCATTTGTTACTTCTTTTTGATAAAGTCCTTTGGACTTTGTTTTGCAATCAGAACAACCATCACAAAAAAGCCAAATGTCCCCTAGGATGTCATTTGCCCATCAGGATGCAGTTATGTTACTAAACAGCTCTACAGGTGTGGTTGCTATTACCTTCTATCTGTACTATTTCTTACAATGAAAAGGACCTATTCTTTTATGACTGCCACCTTCCACTTCCAGTAGCAATTGTCAAACTTACTTTCTTAAGATGCCAAATCGTTTTCTTCTTCCTGAATATTTTAAACATTATTAGGTATTTAAAATGTGACTACATGCCCACATAGTTGTTTCTTTGCATAAAGGATTACTCAAAGGACCTTGGAATCAAGTAAAAAGTCAATAAGGAATAAACTAGAAATAGAGGAAGAGAGATAATCTGTGTCAATTTCCTTAATTAGGTACGAATAATACCCAATTAAGCAATGCAGTTCAGAATCTAGGAATCTGCAGATATTAAAGGGTAAAATGATACTTCTAGAATCATAGCTTGGAAGTCTAACATTTCTAGCTAAAAATAATTCTTATAAACATTCTCTATTGATAGAATTTTTTTTTTGTTCCCTGTATAGTTTTCCCCGGGGTAAATCAATCCAAGGACAATATTTTTCTGTTTTTATCTTCACCTTCACAATATGCTCAAATATCCTCCTTTAAAAATTTCTCTATTACTAGAAGTTTCCATGGGTTGTAGCCATTGGTTTCTCAGATGTCATGTAACATTAACTCTTTAATTAATAAACTAGCTAATTAATTACATTCTGATTAAATGCTTCAAAGGGCTAAGCACTGTGACCTCAAGGTGCTTTAAGTTTGGTGAAGAAATAATGTATATACAAGATGTATGTATAAATATACAAATATAGTAAGTTGCTTGCTTTAATGAAGATATGTAAAATGAAATGGTATTGTGCAGTTTTTGAGGAGTCACAATGAGCTGAGTATAGCTGGAACATACAGCCGGAAATCAAGGAGGTCACAGTAAAGTTGGTTAGAAGGTAGCAGTCACAACCTGAAGAGTGAGTGTGAGATACCATTACACACTCACTTTCAGTTCTATCAGTTTCTCCTTTATGCATTTTGAATCTATGCCAGTAGAATAATATGCTTTTTGGATTCTTATATCTTCTTGATGAATTGATCTCTTTATTGTTATAAAATGAACAATAACCCCTGGTAATACTGTTTGCTCTGAAATCTAGTCAGTTTGACATTAACATAGCCATTCCAATTTTTTATTAGAGTTAGTATAGCATATCTTTTCCACTTTTAAAATTTTAATCAATTGAGTTTTTACATTTAAAGTGGCTTTCTTGTGCATATGTATACCCGGTAATTTGGTCTTACTTTTTTATTCATCTGATAATTTCTGCTTTTTAATTGGAATGCTTAGGCCATTTACTTTTAAAGTATTATGTAAATTGCTTTCAGATCTACCATTAATTTTTATTGTGATTAAGTGGATTACTTTATTATCAATAGATTATTAATTAGTTGAATATTTTAAAATTCCATTTTAACTCCATCATTGGCTTACTAGCTATACCTTATATACATGTATGTGTGTGTATATATGTATATTGTGGTATATATACATGTATAACTGTATGTATATATGTATTTATTTGATGGCTGCTCTAACATTTATAACATATATCTTTATTTTATTGAAACTATCTTTAAATATTGTTAATACAACCTCATATGTAGTAAAAGGACCTTACAATAATATACTACCATCTCTTCCTTCTCATTTTTTAATGTTATTATTATCATACATTTTTCTTCTATAAAGTTACAAACCAAATAATATATCATTACCATTTCTCTTTAAACAATCTTTTACTAAAGTTATCTTTTAAAAATGTTAAACCATATTTTAAATCTTTTATATTTAAATGTAAATAAATATTTATTTTTTCTATTTTATATATATCATTTTTTCTAAACTGTTAAGCTAGCTCTCGCTTGGCCTTTAAGAATTAATTAAAATTTCAAGTGTTTCTATCCTCTTTTATGATCACTCTTTCCTCCTTCTGTGCTCTTTCTTTTAGTTCTATCAGCTTTTTTCTTTATACATTTTGAAATGCATAAATGTGAAGTGGTTTATGTGTCCCATTTTTTTCTGAGGGACTTTTTACCCTTTGGAATCAATTCATCTGGTTGCTTTGCAAATGTAGCTCTCTGATGGGCTCAAAAAAGTATTTTTTAAATATTATCCAGCTTTGTTGTTGTTATCGTTAGAGTAGGGGTAACATTTTCTTTGGCTCTCTATATTCTGAGTAGAAGGAAAATTCCCAGTATTATTTATTTTTTAACAGAGCTGTCTTTCCCTCTCTGCTCCCAGGCAGTGTCCATTCTGGTACTGATAAGCAATGTGAAGGGGCATCTAGTTGAGTACAATGAATATGGAAAACTAGGGCATTGCTCTTACTTATGAGGAGACTGTACCTTCCAAAAATCAGGTCATTTGGTAAAGGAAAAATTACACTTCAGCTCATTCAAGTGCATACAGCTCTGTTGAGTCAAGCTCAGGCTTTAGGTCAGTGGTTCTTCGTGGTTTTTTTTTTCCCCTGGTCTACCAGGCCAGTACTTTCTAACTAGTACAAAAAAACGTGTATAGCTGAATTGTTTTGGGCAATCTAGTGTCTAATGCATGGGAAAGAAAATAGTTTAATCTCTCCTGGAAAGTCACACTCTCCATATATATGGAATAAATAGCTTATATTTCAGCCTAAGAAAAGAAAAACCAATAAGAATTTGCATTTTTGTATAAAACACCCAAGTTTCATATCCTACTACAATTTGTTTACATCCTTCTCTCCGGTAGGATTTTTATATCTGTGAAAATAAATGATCCTCTAGGTCTCATGCTCTCATTTAGAGTGGAAAATAATAATCCTTCCTGTTCTTGGTGGGGATGAAGTTTCTAGGACAATAATTTCTTTGTGTAAAACACTTCACGTGAAGACATTCATTGGGACATTGTTTTCATATTTCTGTTGTTCTCCCAAATCTTTGTCATGGTGAAAAATGTTGTTTACATGTCTTCTAATGTCTCCTGGTCCTTCAACAATTATCAGATAATTTCTAGTGAGACTGTGGAGTTAGAAAGACACCACAATAAAGTAAGTTTGGAGAAACTGGGGGAGGGGGGGGCAATTCCACTTTCGTGTCTTTGGCACATTTTCCTTTCCTTGCTTCCTAACGAGTAAGCATTAAATGCGACTCCCATTAGAGTTACGCCAGTGGTGCTCTCTGAGTTGGCAGTTATCAGAATCCAATTCCAGCTTTTACCCTCCCTTCTCCACGTGGAAGCAAAGAAGGAAAACAGCCTTGAAGTTCTTCCAGGGCAACTGTCAAACCCCTGTGGGGACGTTTGCCTCCTGCCGGGAAGAAACGTTCTCTGGAGGTCTGGGCTTGCAGGCGCCCTTGTGGCCCCCCGAGTTCTCCGGGCGCCCAGAGGGGGTTTGGGGTGGCCCAGGCAGGGCTGGCCGCCGTCGAGGGCCTGGGCACACACCCGGACCCGGAGCCCGGGGCCGCCCGGGGTGAGGCATGCCCCGAGCCGCAGAAGGGCAACATGGGCCTGTGCAGGGAAACGCAGCGAAACCCGCGCAGCCTGCTGAGGGCGCCGACAAAGACAAGGCCCAGGAGAAGGCCGAGAAGGATGAGATGGACGAGGAGATGGCTGTGTATCTGGCAAACTTACCGAAGGCCCTGATAAAGCTAGGCGGTTTTCAGCAAGGCCAGAGAACCACGCTCAAGAAGGCAGGGGAAGCGAAAGACGGTTTGGAGGAGCCCTGTGGGTTAGGCTTTGTGGTGATCCCCTGCTTTCAGATGTTTAATAACATTCGCTGCTATATGGTTTTCTACTGCATCCTGCTCGTGTCTCAAGGTGAGCCTGAGGGGCCGTGGGTGGTCCTGGGGAGAGCAGCCGCTGAGGAGAGGGAGGAGGAGGCAGTGGAGGCTGCCCTGGGGGGGCCCAGTGTGAGGCTGCATCCGTTGACATCCTCAAGGCAAGATCGGAATGGAGGTATGTTAACGGGCAGACACCTCAGGTCCCCGCTCCTGTCACTGCCTCACCTCCTCCGACCCCTGACTGACACAGTCCATCCTATACATGGTGGGTGGTAGGGAGGGTGGTGTTGGATCGCTTAGCGTTGTTTGGTCACCGACTCTGAGAAGTTCTGTGTTGAATCACTCAGAGCTTAAAATAAAGGTGAAAACTGCCATTGCTGAGTTGTCTCTGCCGCGGCCCACGATTTTGAGATGCTCTGTCTCTAAATGGCTTTCTACTGGATCTTGTTTCCTAATCTACAAATTGAGGCGATGGGGTGGGACTTCAAATCTAATCTACATTAGAGAACTGAAACTCAAGGGTGTTCGTTTTTTGCCCATACATTTTGAAGAAGAATGTGAATTTGAAGGTCTTTAGACTGGGCTCATGTACTCTACTTGGCCATAGCTCTCACTGCCTCCATTGCATCTATTTTTTAAAAAATATATACCACAATTTCTTTATTCAATTATCCATTAATGGATAATTAGATTGGGCTGAAAATCTTGGTTATTGTAAACAATGCTGCAATGAACATGGGAGTGCACCTATCTCTTTGATTTCCTGATTTCAATACCTTTGGATATATTTTCAGAAATAGGATTGCTGGATCCTATGATACTTCTATTTTTGACTTTTTGAGGAACCTCCACATTGTTTTCCTTAATGGCTCTACCAATTTACATTTCCACCAATAGTGTATAAGAGTTTCCTTTTCTCTGTGTCCTCGCCAACACTTGTTAACTTTTTTTTTAAAAAAATAGTTGTCATTCTAAAAAGTTTGAGATGATATCTCACTGTGGTTTTCATTTGCACTTCCCTGACGATTAGTGATGTCAAGCATCTTTTCTTTTTTTCCTCTCCCATTTTAATCATAGCATTGCTACTGTGATTTTATTATTTATTTTTATTTTTTTATTTCAGAATATCATGGGAGTACAAATGTTTTGGTTCTGTGGATTGCTTTTGTACTGCTCGAGTCAAAGTTATAAGTATGCCCATCACCCAGATAGTGTACACTGTATCTGTTAGGCATGATTTCACCCATCCTCTTTCCCCTCCCCAGCCACCTGCATTATTTCCATTGAGTTTTACTTCCATCTGTGCACATGAGTGCTAATTGGTTAGTTCCAATTTAATAGTGAGTACATGTGGCATTTGTTTTTTCATTCTTGTGATACTTCACTTGGAAGGATGGTCTCCAGTTCCATCTAGGTTGTTGCAAAAGGTATTAGTTCATTTTTTATGGCTGAGTAGTACTCCATAGTGTACAAATACCATATTTTATTAATCCACTTATGAATTGATGGGTACTTGGGTTGATTCCACATCTTTGCATTTGTTAATTGTGCTGCAGTAAACATTCTAGTGCAGAGTATTTTTGATAAAATAACTTTTTTTTCCCCTTTGGGTAAATCCTCAGTAGTGGGGTTGCTGGATCAAATGGTAGGTCTGCTTTTAGTTCTCTGAGGAATGTCTATACATTTTATTTAGACTCTTCACTAACCTCTTTACACCGAAAACATTGGAATTTACCAAACCTGATCTGTTTTTGCTCTGAAATGTTATATCTAATAAGTGCAATAAAAAGGCTGTATGTGATAAGAACCATATGAGATGAACAAGTAGTCATCAGTTTGCCTTGAGATCATCAAAGAAGCTTTTTGGAGGAATAGGGCTTTGAACCACCCCTTAATAGTTAGGTACAGTTCTGATAGCCAGGGATGTAGTTAAGGAGTATCTATTGAATAAGAAAATGAATGAATGAGTCAGTGCTTTGTTTTAGAAAGGCTTGTTTCAAAACGGTACATGACAAGTTTGGTTGTATCATGGTTTCATCTAAGCACCACAATGGGGTCATTATATTTATATTTTCATTATGTTTTCTAAGGACCTGATATAGTGACTGAGGCAGAAAAGTCATGCAATAGATATGTATTGAATAAATAAATGAATAAGCAAGAAGGAAAAGATATATTTTGCCTAGATTTTGAAGGCCTTTAAATGCCAGACTGAAAATTTTGGAAGGATACTGAAAGCTATGTACTTTCTACTGTGAGAGGTCACAAGTAAGGTGCTTTACAAGCATTATCTCACTTAATGTAACCCCATTACTAGGTGGGTAACAAGGAGCCATTGAAGGTTTTTGAACAAGTGGGTGAAAGTGAATGGTTTAAGCTTAATACATGACTTCATACAAGTTTTTAAGCTCGATTTGGGTATAGAATTGAGTCTTCTATTCATAAAAATGGTATGAGTCTTCTTTGTTTATTGATTGATCTATTTATTTTGTTTAGTTACATTTTAAATAATTTTAAGATTACTTTTGATGTGGATTCTCTATTTGTTAGCATTTTGCTACATTTGTTCCTTCACTCTTTTTTCCCTATGCATATAGACTTTTTCAGATATGGTGCCTCATTACAGCTAACAATTACAGTATACACCTTCCCATAGTGAGACACTCTCCTACATGACCATCATACACACTGCTCCCAGTCTGCAATATTAGTGCGATACTAGCATCAAATTGTAAATCAGTGGCCCCATTCAGATGTTGCAAACTGTCACAAATATTGTTTCCTTTTCCTTTTTGGCCCAGAATTCTATACAGGAGCATATGTTTGCAGTTTGTTGTCATATTTCAGAAGTCTTCCTTAATCTGGAACATTTCCTCATTCTTTCCCTGTTTCTTATGTCCTTGAAAGTCTTCAGGAGTATGGGTCTTTCATTCTGTAGGTTGAACTTCAACCTGGGTCTGTTTGATGTTTTCTTATGATCAGACTCAGGCCATGCTTCCCTCTCTCCTTCTACTTTATTTAGATATCATTAACATACAATAAAATGTATCCTTTTGAAGTACACAATTCAATGAGTTTTAGTAACTATGTACAGACATGAGATCACCAATGCAATGAAGTTTTATAAACTTTCTATCATACTAAAACTTTCTTCATGCCCCCTTTGCATGTTTCTAGTCTTCTGTGTCTGGCTTCTTTTAATAGCATGATGTTTTTGGAATTCATTCATGTTGTGTGTATTAATAGTTTGTTCTTTTTTTTTTTTTATTGCCGAGTAGTATTCCCATGCATGAAGTCATCTCACTTTATCCAGTCAGTAGTTGATGAACATTTGGATTGTTCCTATTTTTCTTGGCTATTATAAATGATACTGTCTTGAGGAATTACATGCAAATCTTATGTGGACATGTGTTTTCACTTCTTTTGGGTAGATAACTAGAAGTTGAATTGCTGGGCCACATGGTAAGTGTTTGTTAGAAGTGTACATATTAGAAACAGCCAAATTTCTTTAGAAAGTGGCTGCACCATTTGTATTCCTGCCATTCTACAACATATGAGAGTTTGATTGTTCCACAATGTTAATAGTTGGTATTGTCAGTCTTTTTAATTTTGTCTATTCTAGTGAGTGTGTAATGGTGTCTCACTCATTGTGACTTTAATTTTCATTTCCATAGTGACCAATTGTCTTGAATATCTTTTTATACACTTCTTATTGTTTTCTTTTACCCTGGATATGCTAAGATTTATATGCTTTTTAATCATTTGTATGTCTTCTTTTGTGAAGTGCTCTAAATTGGGTTTTATTATTTAGTGAAGCACTCTTTATATATTCTAAATACAAGCTTTTTGTTAGCTAAATGTTTATAAATATTTTCTCCCAATTGGTGGCTTGCCTTTTCATTTTCTTTTCTGTGTCTTTTTGATGAAAAAAGGGTTCAGTCTTGATGAAGTCTAATTTACTAATTATTTTCTTTTATAGTTTATTATTTTTGGTTCCTATCAATGAAACTATTGCCTAACTCAATGTTATGAAGATTTTGTGCTTTGTTTTCTTATACAAATTTCATGGTTTAACTGTAATGTTTAGGTCTTCGATTCATTTTGAATGAGTTGTTTTTGTATATGGAAAGGGCCAAGCTTCATTTTTTCCATACAGAAAAAAAAATCCTTTATTGTAGTACAGTTTATGGAAAACACTCCCCTTTAATGCGCTGAATTACCTGGGCACTTTTGTTGAAATTCTGATCTTTTTCTGAGTCTATTTTTAGTGTCTCAGTTTTGTTCTATTGACCTCATATATCTATACTTAGGCAAATATTATACTTCATTGGTTACTGTAGCTTCATTATGTGTATTGAAATCAGGTGTCCTTTTGACTTTGTTCTTTTTAAAAGTTTTGGCTATTTTAGATCCTTTGCTTTTCCATATAAATTTTAAAATCAACTTGTTAATTTTTATAAAAAGATTACTTCAATTTTAATTGGGATTTGGTTGATTCTATAAATTTTGAGAGAATTACGTGTCTTACCAATACTGAGTGTTCTGATGACTGAACGTGATGTATCTCTTTATTTAGGTCTTCTATCCTGCATCTTTGTTAAATTAATTTATTAGTTATAGAAGCCATTTTATTGAAAATTGCTTAGGATTTTTTACATATGAGTACATGACCATATCGTCTGTCAATGAGGACAGTTTTGCTTTTTTCTTCCCAGTACGTATGCTTTTTTTTTTTGAGATGGTATCTCATTATGTTGCCCAAACGAGTCTCAAATTCCTGGGCTCAAAAGATCCTCCTGCCTCAGCCCCTGGAGTAGCTGGGACTACAGGTAAGCACCTGGCTCTAACTGTATGCTTTTCATTACTTTTTCTTACTTCATTGCACTGACTAGGCTTTCCAGTACCAGTGATGAATATAAGTTATAAAAAGTGATGTTCGTTGTTTTTTCCTGATTTTTAGATAGAACGTATTCAGCCTTTCATAATTAAATATGTTAATTGCAATTTTTTCCTTTTTTTCCAGGTGCCCTTTATCAGTTTATGGGTGTTCCCTTTTGTTCTTATTTTGCTGAGAATTTTTGTTATGAATTGATGTTGAAGTTTATCAAGTGCATTTATTGAGATGATCATATGGTTTCTAAAATTTATTAATATAGTATATTGAATTTTTTGATTTTTGGATTTTTTACCAACCTTACATTCCTGGGATAAACATTTCTTACTGGATTATTAACTTGTTAAATATATTCCTTAATAAATTTCCGAAAATTTTGTTAAGAATTTTTGTTTCCATGAGAGTATTTCTCGATAGTTTTCTTGGAATGTTGGGGTTTTTTTAGCATATTATGGGGGTACAAATGTTAAGGTTATGTATATTGCCCTTGCTCCCCCACCTCAAGTCAGAGCTTAAAGCATGCCCATCCCCCAGATGGTGCACATCACACTCATTGTGTATGTATATATCCATATATATCCATCCCCTCCTCCCCTCTCACCTCCCTAACACCCGATAAATGTTATTCCTATATGTCCACTTAGGTGTTGATCAGTTAATACCAATTTGTTGGTGAGTACATGTGGTGCTTGTTTTCCGTTCTTGGGATACTTCGCTTAACAGAATGGGTTCCAGCTCTAGCCAGGAAAATACAAGAGGTGCTATATCACCATTGTTTCTTAAAGCTGAGTAGTACTCCATGGTATCCATATACCACATTTTATTAATCCACTCATGTATTGATGGGCACTAGGGTTGTTTCTACAGCTTTGCAATTGTGAATTGTGCTGCTATCAACATTTGAGTGCAGGTGTCTCTTTTATAGAGTGTCTTTTGTTCTTTTGGGTAGATGTCCAGTAATGGGATTGCTGGATCAAATGGTAGATCCACTTGTATCACTTTAAGGTATCTCCATATTTCTTTCCACAGGGGTTAAACTAGTTTACAGTCCCACCAGCAATGTAGGAGTGTTTCTATCTCTCCACATCCACACCAACATTTATTATTTTGGGACTTGTTAATGAAGGCCATTCTCACTGGAGATAAGTGATATCTCATTGTGGTTTTGATTTGCATTTCCCTGATGATTAGAGATGTTGAGCATTTTTGCATATGTTTGTTGGTCATTATTCTGTCTTCTTTTGGAAAGTTTCTGTTCATGTCCTTTGCCCACTTTTTGATAGGGTTGTTTGATTTTTCCTTGCTGATTTTCCTGAGTTCTAAATAAATTCTAGTCATCAGCCCTTAATCAGATGTGTAGCTTGAGAAAATTTTCTCCCATTCTGTGGGTTGTCTGTTTGCTCTCTTGACAGTTTCTTTGGCTGGGCAGAAGCTTTTCAATTTGATCATGTCCCATTTATTTATTTTTGTTGCTGCTGTGATTGCCTTTGGGGTCTTCTTCATAAATTCTTTGCCTAGGCCAATGTCTAGAAGAGTATTTCCAATGTTTTCCTCTAGAATTCTAATAGTTTCACACCAAAGGTTGAAGTCTGTTACTCAGCAAGAGTTGATTTTTGTGAGAAGTGAAAGGTGTGGGTACTGTTTCAGTCTTCTACACGTGGCTATCCAGTTTTCCCAGCACCATTTATTAAATAAGGATTCTTTTTCCCAGTGTATGTTTTGGTCTGCTTTGTCAAAGATTAGTTGGCTATAAGAGGATGGTTTATATCTGGATTCTCTGTTCTAAAAATGTTCTTGTGGCAGTGCATAGCTGTTTTAATTACTATAGCCTTGTAGTATAGTTTGAAGTCTGGTAAATTGATACCTCCCATTTTGTTTTTATTGCCTAGAATTGCTTTTGCTATATGGGGTCTTCTCTGCTTCCACACGAAGTGTAAAATTATTTTTTCTATATCTGTGAAAAATGATGATGATATTTTAATAGGGATTGCATTGAATCTGTAGATCAGTTCGGGTAGTATAGACGTTTTAGCAATATTGATTCTGCTGACTCACGAGCATGGTATGGTCTTCCACCTGTTTATGTCCTCTACTATTTCCTTCAGTGTTTCATAGTTCTCCCTGTAGAGGTCTTTTACCTCCTTAGTTAAATATATTCCTAGGTACTTTATTTTCTTTGTTGCTATTTTGAAGGGAATTGGATCTTTGATTTGGTTCTCACTTTGACTGTTGTTGGCGTATATGAATACTTCAGATTTGTGTGTATTGATTTTGTATCCTGAGACTTTACTGAATTCATTTACCAATTCAAGGGGTCTCTTGGTTGAATCCTTGGGGTTTTCTAGGTATAATATCATATCATCAGCAAAGAGTGAGAGCTTGATCTCCTCTGGTCCCATTTGGATGCCCTTAATTCTGCTTTCTTATCTGATTGCTATAGCAAGGACTTCCAGCACTATGTTGAATAGAAATGAAGTTAGTGGGCAACCTTTCCTTGTTCCAATTCTAAGTGGGAATGCTTTCAATTTTTCCCCATTCAGTATGATGTTGGCTGTGGGTTTGTCACATATGGCTTGTATCATTTTTAGGTAACCCCCATTTATGCCTATTTTGTTAAGTGTTCTTATCGTAAAAAGGTGTTGAATTTTGTCAAATGTTTTCTCTGCGTCTTTTGAGAGGATCATATGGTCTTTGTTTTTGCTTCTGTTTATATGGTGAATTACATTTATAGATTTGCATATGTTGAACCATCCCTGCATGTCTGGGATAAAGCCCACTTGGTTGTGATGGATTATTTTCTTGATAAGCACCTGAATTCAATTAGCTAGGATTTTGTCAATAAATTTTGCATCTATATTCATAAGGGATATTGGTCTGTAGTTTTCTTGTCTACCTTTAGTAACAGGTAATAGTGGCTTCACTAAATTAATTGGGATGTGTTCCTTCCTGTTCTCTTTTCTGAAAGAGTTTGTGTAGGATTGTGTACTTACATAAACTGTTCCAGAATCAATTTGTCAAATTATTGCCTCTCAATATCAATATTAGTTTATTGTGTCTGAACTCCAAATTCATCTTTTTTTGCCAGCTCTATGAAGATGGACTTTTAAAATATTTCTCTTTGACAGCTTTGTCTTCTTCTACAACCTCTCCCCACCCCTTCCTCACCATCCCCATACTCTAGTAACCACTGTTCTACTCTTACTTCTATGAGATCAACTTTTTTAGATTCCACATATGAGTGAGATCATGCAGTATTTGTTTTTCCATGTCTGGCTTGTTTTACTTAACAAGATGTCCTCCAGGTTCATCCATGAAGCAATAACAGGATTTAATTTTTTTATGGCTAATCAATATTTCATTGTGCATATACACCACATTTTCTTTATCCATTGATCTGTTGATGGACACTTATGTTGATTCCATGTCTTGGCTATTGTGAATAGTTCCGCAGTGAACATGAGGATGTAATTATCTCTTTGACATCTGATTTCATTTCTTTTGGATATATACCCAGTAGTGGGATTGCTGGATTATATGGTAGTTCTATTTTTAATTTTTGAGGAATCTGTATACTTTTTTCCATAATGGCCATATCATTAATAATTACATTCCTGCCAGCAATGTGTAAAGGTCCTTCAATATGCATCCTTGCTAACACTTGTTGTCTTTGCCTTCTTGGATAATAGCTATTCTAACTGGAGTGAATTGGTATCTTATTGTGGTTTTGATTCGCATTTTCCTGATGATTAGTGATGTTAAGCATTTTTTTCATATGCTTGTTGGGCATTTATATGTCTTTTTTGAGAAATGTCTGTTCAGGTCTTTGGTCCATTTTAAATTGGATTATTTTTTTCTATTGAATTTTTAGAGTGGCTCTTGTTTTCTAATTGAACTCAAACTGACAGAATTTTTTGACAGAGGAAATGATTCCTAAAGATGTGAAATTTGGAATTTGTTCTCTGATCTGATTGAATTTGAGGACAGTAATGATCTTATTGCCAGTGAAACTACCGTGTTTCCCCGAAAACAAGACACGGTCTTATATTTATTTTTCCTCAAGAAGACACCCTAGGGCTTATTTTCAGGGGATGTGTTATTTTCCCCTCAAAGCCTCAGCTTGCAGTACGCACAGGATGGCTGAGACCTGACAGGGGGAACTGACCTGGTTGGTGGGGCTGCCCGTACCTTTCCAGTCACCTCTGGGATAGTAACTGTCACGATGGGGCAGATGAGAAGGGCTGCTCCTCTTCTTTACTGCTCCAGGAAGAAATGCATGGGTTATGCAGATACGTCTGTGTAGCCACGCCCATCACTAGGTCTTATTTTTGGGGTAGGGCTTATATTGCGCAAATACTTAGAAATCCTGTTAGGGCTTATTTTATGGGTAGGTCTTATTTTCAGGGAAACACGGTATGAAGCACTGGTATCTGTGGGATGCTGTGACATTGTTACTTAAATTAAATTGACTTAAGTCAAGTGTCTGTGTAAGGCAAGGCTTACCTCTCTAAGATTTCTTCACCTCCTGGATCTTATCCTTGTACTTTTTCATTGCTTAGTTAGCTCTTGTTATGCCTTCAAACAAATATAAAAGTATTTTCTTAACTTTCTTGCTGTTCTCAGCAGGATAAGTGAATTGAATTACTTAGTCTACTATTACTGGAAGTATAATGAATAAATTGAAGAACTATATCAAAAGGGGTTGTTTAAGTAAATATTAACATTTTACTTCTTAAAATAGAATATTTGGAAAGTCATGCAGGAAATATGGCAAAACATTAACACTTGTTAAATTTGGGAGGAAGGTACATTGCCATTTTCTATGATTTTACTGATTTTTGCTTACTTGATCTATCTATAACAGTTGGAGAATATTGAGTTGTGTTTCGGTTTACTTCTCTCTTTTTAAATTTTCTTATTTCATTTATTTGATCCTCTTATTTGATATTTAAATTAATATAGTGATAGTTATTGTACTAGGACTGTACTCTTTATCATCATGACATTCTTTCTTGCTTTATTTAATTAATTACCTTGTAGGGAAATTTATTTTAATATTAATTATTAAAGAGGTTGACTATATGTTCTGGTTTACCTGGGAGAGTTCTAGTTTATTCCTGTTGTCCCACTTTTCCATTACAATTCCTCTTTCTTTATTTTTAGTTAAGTATCATTATTAACAATTTATTTAAATGACCTGGCATTGACCTCAACTTTGTACTGCTAGATTCTGCCCTGGTCTTGGTTTATAGTAGGTGAATATCATGTGTGATGAAGAGAGTTCTTACTTTGACAAACAGTTAAATCTAAAGACAGCCAACAATAACCCTTGTTTCTTTCTATAACCTGTCCACATAGTCTAGTTTTAATGAAATTTTCCTTGCAGGGATGATGTGACAAGCATTCCCTGATAAATGAAGTAATCATGGATCAAGTGTCTAAAATGAACTCTTTCCAGTAGTGGGTGGTTGGACAAGTGTTTGATGCTGCTGGTTCTGTCACCCACTTGGTATATTAGCCAGATTTGCCACGGCCCATGCTGCAACCTGCGAGATGCATGAAGGCACCAGACTGTCTTTCGGTAGTGTCAGTGGGAAGCATTACAAATTTTAGATTAGTTGTACTTAAAGTATCTGTAGGAAATAGAGGCTGAGCAGTGAAGTCATAGAGTGCATAGAAAATAGTCTAAGCATGCTTGCTGCCACAGTGTTTTCATTTCTTATATAGTGTATGTCACCATCATTTTATGATTTTATTTTTTTAGTAATACTTTTTTATTTCCCAATAAACCCTTCTGGCACAGTGACGTCAAAACTGGCATGTGCAATTCTTAAGAAAGTTGATGAAACTTGCACATTGTTGACATTTGCTTTTCATGAAAGGTACATAGTGATATGTCAAAAGACATGCTGAAGTTAACAGTTATTTTAGAAGACTATGGATAAAGAAAATGATTTAACACATGTGGCTGCAGAAGGTTTATTAAAAACATTTTGTGAAATACAAATTTTTCATTTAGATCCAATGACAGTTCTAATTGAATTATTCTCATTTTTATTTCCAAATTTTCCTATGCACATATGAAACTAAAGTGATAGCTTTTAATGAATTGACCCCATTAGCAGATGGATAATTTTTCAAACTGTTAAATAATGCCAGTTTACCAGTAAAAAAACAGTAATTCCAATAATGGTTTGGTTCTGATGTCATTAAAGGAAAACTTTGGAAGCTCATTGTGCTAAAGATAAACATCTAACATTAATGTGAATGCTATATTTTTAAATTTTTATCTATGAAGATAAAATTATTTCTGTGGCAATAATAGTAACAGATTTTGGTGTCAGTATCATGGTAAAAACAATGCTTTTATGGAACTAAGAAAGCTGTGAAGCAGAAATGTGCTTAGAATTGGTACACAAATAATTCATAATTGTATCCTAACAAGCTATCATATTTTACATAAAAATTTACAGATATTTATTCATTGTCAAATTTATATGTATTAATACTTAATCTTGATAGCCTACATTGCCTTTTTTGCCTCCTGGATATAATAGATTTTACAAATGTTGGATCTTTGAACTATTATTTCATAAATCTACTTCAGAGTCCTATAATGGTTGTGAACTGTCTTAAAAATAAGTTCTCTGACTTTGGATTGCATTTGTATTTAAAAGCAGTTAGAAATCTTTCATAAAAGTAATTAATGAGTGAGGCCCCATATTTTTTAAATATTAGCAGCTTTTGTTAAATTATAATTATTGAAAACAAAGCTTAAAAATGGAAAGATATTAACATTTATCCCTCTAAAACTAAGAGAGGAACTGAACAAATTAAACTATGAGAGCTTGGGTAGCAGACGAGATTTACTTTAGAAATTCTTTAATTATGCTGTGTACAAATTTCTATTTGGGGTAGAATTTTGGATAGTGCTTTTGTTCTTAATTAGACAGAGTTACATTTTTATAAGAATTGAATAAACTCAAGTAGGCCTGCAACTTTGCATAGCTAAATTTAGTGAAACATTCAGAATAATCATAAATAGAGACAACTTATTTGAAGAGTTGTTTTTTTTAAAATATGTGTCAAAGAAAGGATCTTTGAATGGAATATTTTGGTTGAAATATTTTAACACAAAAATGTAATTGAAAACATCCTTTATTTAGCAGTGCTTTTTTAGAGCCTGCTACATACTTTCACAACTTCAGATTTATTAACTATTGTGTTGGGAGTCCCTAAGATCACACTCAGGGTCAGTGATTCCCTAGAAGGACTTCACAGGACTCAGAAAAAGATCCTGGTTATGGTTAATGATAGTGAGAAGATACAGATTAGAATCAGCAAAGGGAAGAGGGATGAAGTCTAGAAAAAAACACACATGGGATTGAAGTCTAGAAAAAAACAAGCACAAGCTGCCATGTGTCCTCTGTCAGTGGAGTCACGTAGACATGCTTAATTCTTTCAGCAATAATGTGCACGTGCAAAGAAACACATGGAAAGGAAGTTAATGAAGTAAGTCTACCTAAGCCTTGATGTTCAGAGATTTTTAGGTGTCAGTAATGTAGGCATCTAGCACCTGTCTAACCACAGTTATTCAGACTTTACACTCACACCCCACAATGAAAAAGATGTTCACTATAAATCACATTGTTAGCATAAACTATGTGATCAAACTGGTATGATGTGACCTGAAGCATCATCCATATAGCAGTGCTTTTATAGTGCAGAGTATTCCATAGGCTCAGAGTTCATCATCTCCCAGGAGCCAGTCAAGGGCCAGTCCTGAAGATAGGCCAGTCTTAATTAAGCAACCCAGGCCTGCTGAGTTAATATTTTACTGTAAAGCTATAAAAAGAAATTTTGATGAGTTGTAGATAATTTTATAAAAACTATTAGAAATAAAATATTAAAATACATTTTTCATAAAAAATATAAATCACATTTTATTAGTGATAAGTATGGCTAAGAAACTCGTTAAAATAGTCAAGTGTGAATGAAGAATAATCATTCTCTTATTTTTAAAAATGTTCTGAGAGATAATATTAAAAAGTTTGAAAAGTTTTGGAATAAACTTTTTAGCTTCGCCCATGTAATAAAAGTAATTTGTCTATAAGTTGCGAAATTTGTGTGATGTTTGATATAGTATTCCTTACTAGGTATTAAACAAGGAAAAACAAAACGAACTCTCCAAGGTGGGCATCTAGAATTGGTTATCTAACCTGATTTGGCTTGAAAACAATGGAAATAGTAATATTTGTGCTTATTGAAAATGGTTCACTGGAAGTCCATGGCATGTAATGACAAAAGAGTTATTTAAAATATTACCTAGGATGAAGTTGTTATTGAAGGCAAGACTTTGGGAAACCAAATAGCTGCTGTGATTGACTTACATGGTAGAATTCTGAATACAAAAATTCTGGGGTTGCCTGACTGCTTTTGACCGCACTGGAATGTTTACACAAAGAAAACGAGAAGTTTAGGGTTGGTTAGAAAATCTGTAAGCCTCTCTAATGGCTTTATGAGAAACTCTTTTTTTTTTTTGAGACAGAATCTCACTCTGTTGCCTGGGCTAGAGTGCCGTAGCATCAGCCTAGCTAGCATCAGCCTAGCTCACAGCAACCTCAAACTCCTGGGCTCAAGCAGTCATTCTGCCTCAGCCTCCCGAGTAGCTGGGACTACAGGCATGTGCCACCATGTCAGCTAATTTTTTCTATTTATTATTTTAGTTGGGCAATTAATTTCTTTCTATTTTTGGTAGAGACTGGGGTCTCGCTCTTGCTCAGGCTGGTTTCGAACTCCTGACCTTGAGTGATCCTCTCTCCTTGGCCTCCCAGAGTGCTAGGATTACAGGCGTGAGCCACCTTGCCCAGCCTGAGAAACTCTTTATCATTTTTAGCCGCATACTGTTTATTTTTGGCAATACCAACCCTTATTCACAGGTTGGAGAATTACAATGTAAGCTGAATTCACAGACTCATCACATCACTTATGTGGGAATTGGGATATTGATTGGAGAAGAGTAGAACTCTGAGAATTAGGATAAAGGCATTGGTGTGGAATTCAATGAACCTGAGAACCATGAATCGCCAAATCCCATATCTCCTTTTTCCAGTAGGAACAACTGTTCCTCCTATATCTGAAGAGAAGTCAACCCCTTGCTTGAAGACACTGAATTGACTTTGCCCAAGTTAAGAGAATGCTGACTCCTCTCATGACCCATGGCACCACCTCTTACTGCTGCCAGACTCGTAACTAGAATCAGACCTGGCCCTCCCTGGATGACTCCCATAAAGTCTGTCTTGGGAGAAAATATCTTATATATCAAAAATTACCTCGCCACTTCAGTAGTGTTTCTAGAGACCAATTGGTGTGTAATACGCAGGGCTCTCTCTTCTAAAATGAAGAACTGTTCATTTGTACACCCACTACTAAGAAAGAGACAGAGTTTTTGGTGAACCTCTGTAGTTTTTTGAAGGTGGGAGTGTGCTATGGTAGCGTTGTAGCCCCACTCACGGGAGACCCTGAAAATTAGAGGAAAAAGGAAATCCTCTGAGTGGACAGAACATTGAGCAGTGCCTCTGATTTCCCATATTGCCTGGATACCATGGTAGCCATTGCCTAATGATTTGACCATGTGGTGACTGGAAAGGCTGGGTAAGTGGCGTGTCTCTCTAAATAAACAGTTATCCTATGTGAATGTTCACCGAAAGAAATCCCTTACACAGGAGGCTTTCAGTAATGAGGTAAATAGATAAATATCCTGTGAATATTAGCTAGCCTCTTTTCCTGGCCATTCTATATCTTGTTCAATGGGCTTTTGTTTAGAGTGGCAACTGCATCATGGAAGGAGATTATACAAGAGCTGAATGAATGGCTTTACCTTCACCAGAACTGATCTGGCTATTGCAGTGCTTAGTGCCTGCCTTGCTACCAGGAAAAGTAAATATAATCTAAGAAATGGCTCCATTCTTCAGTGAAACCAACAAGCTACTTGGACAGGTTGATTACGTGGTTATGCTTCTATTATGA
Organism: Mirza zaza; assembly: GCA_008750895.1. NCBI lineage: Eukaryota > Metazoa > Chordata > Mammalia > Primates > Cheirogaleidae > Mirza > Mirza zaza. Next base: position 54,340 of record VSMD01129420.1, read on the forward strand.
AATGGGCAATAATTTATCCTCATTGAATTGATATATATTTTGAATATGGGTTCTTCTTTTGTCACCATGGTTCTTCCAGAACTACCATAATTGGACTTAATGAATGCCTTGTGTACCACTGTGATCATACTTAGCCTCATATTGCTTCTAATTAAGAAATTCATTTTACAGCAAAAGAAATACAGCAAGAGGTTCATGTTCATGGAATTCACCGATCTTACTACATATCTCAGTAACCAGAAGCTCTTGGCATTAGAGATAATTATAATGTCTTATTAAAGACTCAGATAAGACTCCAGCTAGTAGACAACAATCAAAAGTTTTGGGTACTGTTGTATAGGATGAGATATATGCTTCAAAATAGCAACCTATATATATTATCTGGGATCAAGTGGTAGAAAAGAGGGTGAATAGTAGAAGTTTAAATATCAATTGTGGTCTCATAACCATTTAGAGAAATGAAAATTGTAGCAGCTGTGCATTTTATCTTGTTGGTTTTATGTGTACAAACACAAACATATTGTATATTACATTTATGTGTGTATATGTTTGTATATGTATATATCCCAGTTCATTTTTTCCCTTCCTCTTTCCCTTCCTATTTTATTTTTATATTAATAGTTTATATAAAGTAGATAAATTTACTCCAGGTTATAAACTATGCCTCATTTAGAAGGAGAATTAATATCTCCACCCTAGAGATGGACCCAATTACTGACAGTACATATGTCACTATCCTCCTTGGTGACATCTAAAGTGAGAGTTAAAGAAAATTCTTCTCTTGAGTGCAGCAAAATTTGGTATTGATCTGTTAAACTAGTTGTGGCTCCAAGTCTGGCTTGTGGTTTCTTTGGCAATACAATTACCTCACAAATTTAGTTAGGCCTGTGATATATTTGCTTAATTATTGGTGGTTGCCTTTGCAATTTAGTTTTTAGGTTAAAGAAAATCCATTCAGGTTTATGACGAAATTAGGAGGATTAACATCACCCTGAGAAAGATATGGTGATTGATTGGAATACCTGTCTCTCTTTTTTGGGAAAAAGTGAGAGCATCTTTGTAAAAATACTAATTGCAATATGTTAGGCATGATGATGTTGTTATTTATTTTTTATGGAAGTTTAAGTATAGGAAGAAGGGTGAAAATGTATACTGAATAGTCAAAGGGTGAACTCTGCAAGTTATCTGTTGGCCATCGACTCCATTGCTCACTATTTGCCAGGGGACTGGCAGCCTGTAAACTACATTTCCCAGAGTTCCTTGCCAGTGGGCTTCCACTTAGATATTGCCAATGGGTGACTGGCAGTAGATTTGAAAATGGGCAAAGGGAAACTTCTGTTTTTCCCTTTTCTGTTTCTAGTGGTGTTTTGGGCAGCAGGAGCAATGCTGGGTCATTGAAGGCTCCCAGGTTTATGCCCCCAGGAGTAAATGTGGTTCCATCAGCATCACAGTGTTCATGGGCTCTGGCTCTGGCTCTGGTAACTGCAAGAGTATGAGGAGCAGCAGGTCGCTGTGAGCTGCCTCTCATAGTATTATTAAGAGTATGGGCTCTTGGCTTCCTGCAAAAAGAGGTAGTGATTGCAATTCTAACAGCAGCAGCAGCAGCAGTAGTAAAGCAGCCCATGCTCCAGCAACTTTGGTTGTATAGATATGAGTTTTGATTTGTAACCATTTTCCCTTTTCATTCCAACAAATGTACTACTTTTGTAACCAATCCTTATATCGATTTATTTTGGGGGGAGTATGCATTAGGCTTTGACTATTATGATAATATTTTATTTCCTCTTTTAGATGTTAAACAGCCATTATATTAAAGCTTACTAATTTTTTATAATTGAAATATAATACATTAAAATAAAGATCAGTACTAAATGAAATGGTATAATAATTAGTATTTTTCAGGAAATTACTCATAGAGGTAGTTAAATAGCTTCAAAAATTCAATTAGCAATTATTTCATAGAGGTCAAAGCCAATTAGTGTTTTAGAAAAGAAATCTTTATATGCTTATAAGTTTTGAACATTCAGAATAATGTAAAATAAACTTAAATCTGTGTAAATTCAGTTTTGCTTTGTGATAATTATAATGGCAATATACTTTGTCTCTTAAAATATATATTATTGCTTTCTTTTTTCCTTTTTACATTTTAGGTATTGTGTTTGGTCTTGTAGACCTGAGTGTTGCCAGTTTCCAAAAGGATTATCATCTGAAACCCATTGAAAATTTTGCATTGGCATTCAGTTATGATGTTTCATCTGGCCTAGTAGCAATATTTATAGCATACTATGGAGACCGGGATAGCAAAATAAAGTGGATTGTAGTTTCCTCCGTTTTAATAGGATTTGGATCACTTTTATTTGCTCTTCCATTCATTAATAGCAGATATAATCAACAGAAGGTAGAAACTGAAGGTAAGATTTTAAAATATACTGTCATATAGCAAATCAATATTCGTTTAAATCATTGGCTCAAGAAACTCGAAATAGACAGTGATACTTGTCTGTCTGGATATCCACCCATCCATATCAATTTATATGACCAAATTTATCAGTTAAGTATAGCTCCCTAGTGACCATTTATGTCATGATCATAGACTCTTTCATATAAGAGATGGGCCTAGGAAGGAGGAGAAAGAATATTTTGGGATAATTGTTTTGCAAAATTTTGTCTTTTATCAACTTTCATATGTTATGGCTTCTCTTGAGAAACTGAGTAATTCCTTATGTCTTCCACCATATGTTTTAATCAGTGTCTTTGTCCCGACCTCAACACACATATACACACACAAGCATAAATGCAAACATAAGCCCATAAATCTATACACACAAAAAGAAAGATCAGACCCTTCCTGGCTACTCCTACTATTTCAAAATGGGAGCTGCTCTTAGACATAGTACTTCAATCTATGACTGGGAGTGGTGGCTTATGCCTGTAATCCTAGCACTCTGGGAAGCCAAGGCAGGAGGATTGCTTGAGGTCAGGAATTTGAACCAGCCTGAGCAAGAGTGAGACACCATCTCTACTAAAAATAGAAAAAATTAGCCGGGCATGATGGCGCACACCTGTAGTCCCAGCTACATGGGAGGCTGAGGCAGGAGGATCGCTTGAGCCCAGGAGTTTGAGGTTGCTGTGAGCTTGGCTGATGCCACGCCACTCTCCCCAGAGCAATGAAGTGAGACTCTGTCTCAAAGAAAAAAAAAAAAAAAAAAAGAATCTTAAAAAAATTTGTGGCTTCTTTGCTTTTTTTTTTTTCTTTGAGTCAGGATCTGGCTGTGTCACCCAGGCTGGAGTTCAGTGGTGTGCTCACTGTTCATTGAACCTCAAACTACTGGGCTCAAGTGATCCTCCTGCCTCAGTCTCCCAAGTAGCTAAGATTACAGGTGCATGCCACCATGCCCAGATAATTTTTTAAAAAAAATTTTGTAGAGACTAGGGTCTCACCCTGTTGCCCAGGCTGGCCTTGAACTCCTGGCCTCAAGTGGTCCTCCTGCCTCACCCTCCCAAAGTGCTGGGATGACAGGCATGAGCCACCAGGACCAGCCATTTTTAAAAATTTATTCCACACTCTTTTCATTATTCCCACTAGATCAAGGCTATTTCAAGTTTTATAGCTCTATTTTTGACATTATTGTTTCAACTACTTTCGTGTCACATACAGGCTTATATCTGTATTGGAATACATTTACCCATTTTGGCACCTTTAAACTGGACTTTAGCAAGATACGGTGAGAAAAGGCAGGAAGATGTCTAAGTGTGTACATGTATATACATGGTTATGAAATTTACAAAGTGTGCTTATGATGTGTATTTATGATGAGTGTTTCCAAAAAAATATAAAAATAGTTCATATGAGGCCGGGCGTGGTGGCTCAAGCCTGTAATCCTAGCTCTCTGGGAGGCCGAGGTGGGCGGATCATTTGAGCTCAGGAGTTCGAGACCAGCCTGAGCAAGAGCGAGACCCCATCTCTACTATAAATAGAAAGATATTAATTGGCCAACTAATATAGATATAAAAAAATTAGCCGGGCATGGTGGCACATGCCTGTAGTCCCAGCTACTTGGGAGGCTGAGGCAGGAGGATTGCTTGAGCCCAGGAGTTTGAGGTTGCTGTGAGCTAGGCTGACGCCACGGCACTCACTCTAGCCTGGGCAATAAAGTGAGACTCTGTCTCAAAAAAAAAAAAAAAAAATAGTTCATATGAAATACAGCAAATATAATAACTGCAATCAACATATTCATATGCTGTATAATTCATATATTAAACAATATGTTAATATATCAGTATATGAACTATATAATATGGATATATGTCATATATTTATATTTATGGAACATTTGACAGCTAGTTAAACTAAAAGATTATTTATTGGAAGAAAGGAATGGAAAATAATTCATACCTATGTTTACCTTAACCCTATTCTGGTCAAAAGAGTAAAAAGTTAGAGAACACTGCTTGATACATATTAAAAATGCCAATCAGTACTCAATAGGAGTTATAGGGGTAGAATAGTGCAGTCTTTCTTCTTTTCGTGACTTCTTTATATCATCTAGATACTAAATATTTTATGTTTTGCTTTTGATTAGGAGCATTAAATTCATCTAACAATACCTATTTAATGTATTTAGGGGGTGGCTCTACTTCATACTAGAGAAGGAGAAATATAGTAAACAGTCTTTGCAGTAGAAGTGCTCATTTCAAATAATTATTTGAATAATAATTTGAATTATTAGAGTAATTATTTGTTTGAAAGTTTAATTCTTACATAACTACTTTCTATTCTATGTTCATACTTCAGTTTATGTATATCCACATATATTAATAATTTGTATATATACATATATGTATATTGCATTTCTATGTTTTTTAATTTTATCTTTTTCCCCCCATCTTGTTCTTCATTTATGAATATTTTTCCTACTCTGTCCTCTTTCTATACTCTCCAGTTAGCTGCTGTGCCCATCTTCTCTTATAAGTGGTTTGAACATCTTTGGTACAGTCTATTTACAAGCACTTCTTACTCTCTTTCTCTGCTGCCCCAAGCCCATCACAGTCTTCTGTGCTGATGACATATTAATCTCTAACCCCTGTACCTCAGTCAACATGTAGATATTATACTCCACTACATGCTTGGAAAGTTAAAACTTGAGTTTTCTCCACTACTTCATGAGAACACCTGTATCACATTCTGATCTTTAGTGTATGGAGATCTACATTTAAGTGATGCCCTACACATACCCATGGTTTCAGTACATTGTCACCGTACGGAGAACTTCCTGAATGTCTACTATCCAGCTCTCTGATTACACTGATCAATTCTTTCCAACTTACATGACAAAGATAAAAGTTCTTTTCTTTCATTGGAACCTTCAGTATACTGACAACTATTTTCTCCTTGTTGTTACTTCCTTTCATCTGTAACTTAGCTTATGTCCCCTAATATGAAATATTAAGTTTATTATGAATTAATAATTCATAATATAAATTATTAATTAAATGATTACTATGAAATATTAGAGATTTTCAAACCCACTGTAATCATTATCCTAAGCTCCTCTGTCCCCTTGCCCTTCCTTTCTCTGGCCTGTAAAGCTTTTGACCAAATCACACATCTTTATCTATACCTAGGCGAATGTATAGGTTAGTGTTACAATGAATCCGTTGCTGTCCATTTCAATTATACCCTCAAATGGATCTGCTAACCTAAAAACATTTTTTAAATCCAAGCTCTCTTCCATAATTCACAACAAGGATTTTAGACTTTCCTCAATTAACTCTTATCTTCCGTGTTGGATTGAGAATACATGTCATATAAAAGAAAATTGCATTAATTTCTTGACATAGAATTTATAATTTCGCCTGTGTTTGCATGTTAACATTCTTTACTTCTTCCTACCTGTTAAAATGGAAAAAATAAAAAACAACCCAAAACAATTATACTCCCATAATATTCTGAAATTTTAAAAATAATTAATTAAATAGCAGACTCTGGGGGAAAGGAATGAAAGGGCAGGGGGAAAGATTTTTATCATACAAACACAGGGAGAGTTTCAAGAGAGATCAGGAGAATATTCTGCTGTTTTTGAGTTATTTCCATCTGAGATGGATGATTCACTCTAGCATGTCCTTAACCCATTGTATGTCGGTGGTTTGTACAGGCTGAGACACTAAGATCTTTGGTCTCAATGGGTGTTTCTGACTCATTGATGTCACATTCCCTTTCTGGACTTCATTCTTTATCATTGTAGTGCTTTTCCAAATTTTATGGTTTAGGAGAACACATAATGGCAAGATTCTTATTCCTGGCATCATCTTTGGATCTTATGAGTTCATTGTAACACTGGTTGGCAGTTTTGAAGTTAGCAAATAAATCTACTTTTTTCACTCTGAATGGATTACTCTTACTTAAAAAATTAGAAATGTGTTAACACTAATGCTCTTGAGTTTTTCTGTTACCATTAATACTACTTCATCTGAATTATTGGTTTTGTCGTGGAAATAAATTCACATGAGCACTTAAAAGAAATGGAAGTGACATCCCCTGCTAAACATCTCGTGCTCTCATATCTCCTTGAGGACTTTGTCCCGTTGGAGATGTTCTCCCTCCTCTTTCTGCACCTTCTCCTTCTCCATTGGTTCCCACTTATTGACACTTAAATGTGTCCATGTTCTTTCCATTCTTAAACAATAGATAGCATCTTCTTTTTCTCTTTTTGTACAACCTTCTCATTTTAAGAGACAAAATTTTTGAAAGAATTGTCCATGCTTCTTGATTTTTATCTCCTATTCCTTCTTGATAATACTTTAATATGCCTTGGATCTTAGACATCATAATAGAATTATTTTCAAGTCACTAATGTAATTCATGCTATTTTAATATAATGAAAACTTCTTATTTGTTATATTTCTAGAGCTATCACCAACATTTATAATACTGAGAGTCACTCCCTCCTTGTTGAAATTATCTCCTCTCTTGGTTGCTGCTTAGGATGGCCATATAAATTTCAGCCCGAAAAAGAGATTTTTTTTTTATTGTGACAAAGGGTACTAAAAGATTTGTTTATTCTATTGGGAAAATATTTGTTTTCAGATATGGGTCAATAGAAAGCTCAGGACTTGATCCGGGGGGAGTAGGGGTGAAACAAGGTGAATTTTCTAGGAGAAGGGAAGAGTAAATAGACTAGGGACATATTTTATGATTATCAGGAACATGAGAACAAGAATTATGGGATTTCAAAAACAATAAATAAATAAAAGAAAAAAAAGAAAATGGAGCATGAAGGACTTCCTTGAGTTTATTAATCGTGAATTCAAAGTGGGATTTGCATGGTTGTGTGTTTTTCTCCAGCCACATTCAACTTTAAAGGTATAGGTATAGAGTGGGAAAAAGAGTTAGTTTGACTAGATTTGAAATTTTAGCAAGGGATTGCATGACCTGAAAGAGAATAAGGGAATTAAAAGTATTTAGATGATAATGAGGGAAGTAATGAGATGAAAGGGACATTGGGATAGTGAAAGGAAATAGGATCAATGGATTATAGGATCATTATCCTGGTGAGTTTTAAAGATTGTTGAAATTGGGTTACTAAAAGGAGTGAGCTGGGAAAATAGGGGTGGTTAGAGTGTAGATGCTTGAAATTGCATTTAGGGGAGGTTTGTAGTTATTATTTTTGATATTTTAAATGAGTAGCTAAGGTAGGTGAAGTACAGTGCATAAGAGAAGAGGAGTTCAAGGAACTGAGGGGTCATGGTGTTGGAAATACTACATTGATGTTTATATCATAACAACTTAATATGTCTATATAAAATTGAACCATCAGTATTTGAATCACAATTCTAGAGACCCTCTCTCATTTGATATGGAGCCAAACGTCATTCCATATGGGTACTAAACCATCTGAAAGTTTCCGTTTGTGTACTATTTTGCAATCTACACTTTAATAGTATTTCCACAATAATATTTTAAGAGAATTTGTTAAATTTCAACCAAAATGGTCACAATAAATATGATTTAATAGCATTGTCTAGATTTACCAAACTAATAACAAATGCACTTACACAAACATTTATTTAGTACTGTTCTATAACCATGCAAATTAAAAAAGCATAGGAAATACACTGTGACCTGAAGGAAATTGAGATCAGATGCATGGCCATATGACTAAATCTAATGTAGAGAAATGCTTGCCATGGAATGCTTTATCCTAATGAACCTATAATCTGGAAGTTATTGGGTCTAAAATGGGAAATTGTTAAGCAGGGTGACACAGAATTAATATAAAGATTGCTAAAGAAGTGGACCTAGGGCTAAACTCGGATAATTAATCTTGATAATTAAGATCTGAGATCAAAAGCCAGGAGATCTGGATGCCAAATTTAAGAGGAATATATGTTATATGTGTGTGTAAATGTAGAGGTATGTAAATGTATGTATGCATACATAAGTGTGTGTACATTTGTTTTGGTTTATAATATGTAGATCTTTTCCAATATTCCCACAAGTTTTCTTTTATCATGGCATTTTTCTGAGAACATGATAATTGATTATAGTACCACTACATTCAATATAAATGAAATATTAACTAGAAGAAAAAAGCATAATGGTGGAAATAACTTGTAAAATGTAAAATATTTGATAAATAATGTTGCATATTGTTGTATGTTTAACTTTTAAATTCAATTAACAAAATATAATTATCATCTTTTCAAAAGATATTTGCAAAGCAACGAAGGTTATCGACACTTGCCAGAAAAGCATACTATCTTTCAAATTGAAATACCTAATTTACTTCATTATTGGGCAGACTGTGCAAGGAATAGCAGGAATGCCTCTTTATACCCTTGGAATAACCTTCCTGGATGACAACGTTAAGACACACTCACTTGGTATCTATATAGGCAAGTTTTTTTCTCCTCTGATAGGATTGACTTATTTTGAATTTTCATTGCGCTTCTATGTTTTGGTGTGTATATCTAAACTGATATAGAAGTACTAACTGTTGGCCCTTATGATACCATTGTAATCAATGATACCTGGTATGCTTAACTTGAAAATCACATTGAACTACCTAGCTCTGAGGAGCTGCTAGAGATTTAGAATTCTAGACAGGTCACCTGAATATCACTGAAAATATGTAGACCAATAGAAAAAATACATACTTTCTAATATGATACTCTTACCATATATACATATATATGTATATTTATATGTGTGTGTATATATATGTATATATATAATTGGATGCAACATAGTATCCCTTGTTTACAATGCCTTATGCTACTGTATCCTACCATAATTAATTCTGGAGACCTATCAGAATAGCCTATACTTTCTTATTGTACAATATATTCTGGTCATTTATTTGTTCAGTTATCTAACTATCATTTTTGAAAATAAATGTAAAGGTTGTTCTTATATACTTATTGTGAAGGCAACTTAAAATATTAATACTATTTTTCACCAAAATAATTATTTTCCACCATAGGTAAAATAAGTCACATTAATAAAGTAAAATAGATGATATTCATCTTTATGTTTGCTTTTAGAAAAAACATTGCACTAATTTTATTAATGTTGGTTGAGGGTGGCAGCAAATCTGTGGGATTTACTTTTGGTTCTACTGAATAGCAATTAAAACACACATCTATATACTGTAGAGAGCAGCTTACTGTGTTGCCATCTTCTGCTACTCTAGTAGCTAAAGTGAAAGATGTAAAGGTAATGGTGTTAAAGTATTATCTTGCTATAGTGCCAAAAATTAAAATGAAATAAGATATATTGAATTTATATTCATGCTAAATATAAATATATTTATTTATATTACATTAAATATATATTAATAGATTAAATAAGGTATGATGAATTATATAATTCGATTATCTGAGTTGTATATTTATTTTTTGAATTCATTTAACAAAAATATATTAATAATTATCATCTTTTCAAGAGATACTTGCCAAGCAATGAAGGTTATTGGTTCATGCCTAAAAAGCATTAAATCTGCATTGGATAATATAATATGTGTAATGGTTAATTTTATGTGTGAGCTTGGTTAGCTTATGACACCCAGTTATTTGGTGAAATACCAGTCTAGATGTTTCTGTGATATTATGTTTAAGATGCGGTTAACATTTACGATCAGTAGACTTTAAGTAAAGCAGATTCCTTCCATAATGTGGGTGGGCCTCGCCCAATCGGTTGAAGGTCCTAAGAGCAAAGACTGAGGTTTTCCAAAGAAGCAATTCTGGCAACATCATCTCTTACTTGATTTTCCAGCCTGATGGCCTGACCTACAAATTTGGACCTGTTGGGCTCAAAACTGTATGAACCAAATCCTTAACATTGATCTCCCTGTTCTTTCTCTAGATAGATAGATACATAGGGATATATATATGTATGCATAGATATATGGCTATATATGGAGATATATATATATATGGATATATCTCCTGTTGATTCTGTTTACTTTGAGATCTCTAATATAGAATACTCGGAAAGGCTTTCAGAAGTAATCGATTTCAGTCAATTAATGTTTATCATCTTATGACAAAGCAGGCTTATAAAGTTGCTTGAATTTCGGTATTTATCTTACAGGTATTGCAGATACTTCATCAACGCTTGGATATGCTTTAGGTTATATGATAGGAGCACCACTAGTTCAGGCCTCCGGGAATAGTATTTCTGAGATAAAGTAAGCCATTTTCTTTCCTTTTTAATATATTTAGTGAATAGATACTATAGCTTATAAATAAACATATGCACTTAATTTGTAATAACCATGTTTTTTAGAAAATACATGCAAATGTGACTGATATGCACAAATATGTACATACAAATATATCTAAAATGTCCATCTTAAATATTTTAAGTGTACAGTAGTTAACTATATACACATTGTTTTGCAACAGATATCTAAAACTTTCTCAACTTGCAAAAATGGCAATCATCATTCTACTTTCTGTTTCTGAGAGTTTGACTACATTAGCCACCTCATAAAATTGGAATGATGTAGTATTTGTCTTTCTGTGATGGGTTTATTTCACATAGCATAATATCTTCAAGTTTCATGCATGTAGTAGCATATAACAAGATTTCCTTATTTTTTGAAGACTGAATAATATTCCCTTGTGTCTATATACCGTAATTTCAATGGACATTTAAGTTGCTTCTACCTCTTGACTGTTGTGAATAATGCTAATGAACATGAGTGTGCAAATAGTCATATATCCTTGAGATCCTGTTTTCAGTTTTTTTGGATATACACTCAGAAATGGGATTGCTGAATGATATGGTAATTCTATATTTAATTTTTTTGAGGAACTTTCATACCGTTATCCATAGTGGCTGCACTATTTTACATTCCTTCCAACAGTGCAGTATTCTGATTTCTCCACATTCTCACCAAAACTTGTTATTTTCCATTTTTTTATGTAGTGGCCATCCTAACTGATATTATCTTATTGTTGTTTTGATTTGCATTTGCCTGGTGATTAGTGATGTTGAGCATCTTTTCACATGCTTGTTGCCATTTAGGTATCTTCTTTTGAGAAATGTCAATTCAAGTCCTTTGGCCATTTTTAAATCAGATTGTTTCTACTACGGGGGAAATATTTTGATTTCTAAATTTGTCTTGTGTATGTAAGTCACCTATCAAAGTCTTTGCTTACATTTTACAGTTTTTTAGTTGAGTTTTTAGCTCTTCTAGGTATACAATTATATACTCACGTGTAATAATCATATTATATGTAATATAACGTTCAAAGTTAGATTATATAGCTGGGTTCAAAAGTGAAAAAAAACCAACAAAATATCTGAATATTGTAGTCAATGAGGATATACTTGTATGTAGCCCTAGTGACAATCTGAAGTTGAAACTCCCTAAGTATAGCACATTCAGATATATATGAATATGGATATGGAAGTGAATAATGGAAATCAAGATTGCAACACTATGCAATTTGGAATTTGTATCCCTGAATAATGGTAGCAGTGGATAAAAAGCTGCTTCATCAGTGAATAACACTGGGAACATTCTCTACATTCCATGAAAGACAGGGCCTGTAAGCGAGCTACTCACCTGGCCTTGCTTGGCAATAGAATCACTCCTGAAAATCCAGTGCATCCAAAACTGTGGTTCCTGAGCATGTGGGCATTTTCCCACAATGGCTGATTGGAGAAAGTCTTAAATGTGTGTGGAGGTGCAGACAATGGCAACTGTGTAGTTATCAACTTTCTCTAATCTCCCTAAATGACACAAAATAATTTCACAACTATGAAAATTCTCCACAAAATCAACATTAATTAAGGACAAAGAATGCTCACACTGCAAAATAACTATGAGCAAACAGGGAAAATTAACTAATCCCAGCATAGTATTCTTCACATTCCTATCACACACTGTTCACTATAAGGCTTTGTGGTGAGCAAAGGCAAATCAAGAAAAACTGCAGAGAGAGAAGACAAGACAGAGAGGCTAACAAAGGGTCCTCAGGGTGATTTGGAATGATCACTCAAAGGATAAATTTACATTAAATCTGGGAGTTCAGAGAAGGGACTAGAAGAAAGGGATTTTGAAGTGTATATGATTTAAAGGGTCAGATGCCATATCTGCGATTGTGCAACAGAAAGGGGCAGGTTTGCCTTAAAGGTCAAGGTGCTTTTGTAAAGTGGGGCAGGGATGATTTTAAAGGAGAGATAAGATTTAAAGAGATAGTCTTTCAAATTCATAGCTCTGATGGAGAAAAAAGTTAAACAGGAACAAACAAGCACCTTTTTTTTTTCTTTTTTTAAAAGTAGAACTACCATTTGATCCAGCAATACCACTATTAGGCATCTACCCAAAGGAACAAAAAACATTCTATAATAAAGATATCTGCACTTGAATATTTATAGCAGCACAATTCACTGTAACAAGGATGTGGAAACAACCCAAGTGCCCGTCAAGCCCTGAGTGGATTAATAAAATATGATATATGTATAGAATGGAATTCTACTCAATTATAAAAAATGATGGTGATCTAGCACCTCTTATATTTTCCTGGATAGAGCTTAAGCCCATCCCCCGAAGTGAGGTATCGTAAGAATAGAAGAATAGGCACCAAATAAGCACCTTTTGTATCCTGAGTGATGCCAGGGAAGAGAAGGAAAAGGAAACATTAGGATCTTGTAAGACAAAAGAAAAACACACAAATTAGAGGATTGACAACCACTCCCTCTGAACAAAACAAACAATAGTGACAAATTAGCAGAAAATGTTCCAGTTCTCTCTCTCCCCATCCCTCACTTCTTCTCCTTCTGTTTGATTTATGGCTTTATTTTAATAAAATACCCAAAGGTGACATTTTTTATTTTTTCTCTATTAAAGCACTGGAATTCGTAATCAACAACAGACATGGTCTTGGTGGAGTGATTTTCTTTTTGCCGCTCTTCTTGCATGGTCTACATTAATACCATTGTTATGCTTTCCAAACAGTATATCAGGTGACTATAAAAATATAATTTATTAAATTAAAGGACAATAGTTTTACCCTACCCTGGGCCCCATTCTCAGAGAATGGCTATACTACGTTTCTTTGTGAATATGCCTTTTCTCATAGTGGTCTATCACAGAGATACAATGCCATATACTATTGTTATTTGAGCAAATGAAACAGCTTTGCACCCAAATATACTTTATTTTTGTGCCAGAGTTTCGTTAGTACATATTTTTTCTTCTCACTATTTTCTTTTAAAAATACTTTATAACTTAGGTGATGAGTGCACCAAAAGCCCAAACTCCACCACTATGCCATATATACATGTAACAGAATTCAACTTGGACCCCCTAAATCTAATTAAAATAATAATAAAAAAAGTTATTGGGCATCTACCCAAAGGAAAAAAGACAGTTTATAATAAAGACATGTACTCGAATGTTTATGGCAGCACAATTCACAATTGCAAAGATGTAGAAACAACCCAAGTGCCCATCAATACATGAGTGGATTAATGAAATGTGGTATATGTGTACCATGGAATGCTACTCAACTACAAAAGCAATGGTGATCTAGCACCTATTATGTTATCCTGGATAGAGCTTGAGCCCATCCTTCGAAGCGTATCACAAGAATGGAAAAAAAAGCACCACATGTTCTCACCATCAAATTGGTACTAACAGATCAACGCTAAGGTGCTCACAGGGCAATAATATTCACTGGGTGCTGGTCAGGTGGGGGGATGGGTAAATTCACAACTAATGGAGGCTGAGCACACTGTATGGGGGAAGGGCATGCTTATAGCCCTGGCTTGGGTGAGGCGAATGCATTACATTTAACCAAATAATATCCTGAAATAAAAAAATAAATTCTGAAAAAAAATTTAAATGATTTATAGCTAGAGTTCATAAGTTGTCTTAAATAATGAAGCATATTTAAATCTACTTACCTAGCATTATTTAATGTATGTATTACCTCATAGAATTGTTGTAAGATAAAATAATGATTAAAATTCTTTTGGAAACACCAAAAAATACATATAATGTCAGAGAAATCTAATACTCTCCTAATTATAGTACATTTCATTGGCACAAAATATTTTTTAGTAACATTAAAGATTATTCTTTCATACTTTATGGCAAATATGATAGCCACTTGCCAAATATGGCTATTTAATTGTTAAATTAAATTAAATTGAAAATTCATATAATCAGTCATAGGAGCTGTATTTCAAGTGTTTAATAGTCACATGTGGCTAATGCTATTGCATTCAAAAGTACAGATATGGAAAATTTTCATTATCACAGAATATTCTTTAAGACAGCACTCTTTGAGAAGAATGTATTTTTTAATTAATCAGATTGACTTTAGCTTGTTCAGAAATAGCTCACTTGCCATTCCAGGACTAGCTGAGTTTATTAGGATGTGTAAGTATGTTTTATGTATGTGTTTTAGTTATTTGAATATGTCATAAAATTCTTTTACTCGTTAACATATAGGTACAGAAGAGATAAAGGCTGAGAAACAGAAACAACCTCAATTCATTTACAGCACACTTAAAGATACAGAACACAAAACTGTCCTGAGTTTGCCTTCTGCTCTTTGGGTAAAGTAAAATATTATATGAACAAGCCAATGAAGTCAACCTGTGCAATTTTCTAATACTGAACTTAAGAAAATAAACATGAAATGTTCAACTAAAATTTTGGCGGGACTTTTGAAGTCTTTTAATTAACCTATTTATTTTACAGATAATGAAAAATAGGACCTATCCTACCTAAGTGGCATAGCCCAGAACTTGGCTAATGCCAGAGACTGGTACCAGCTATTTTTTTCTTTTCTTTTAATTTTACGTTTGCATTATTTTGCATTTATTTTTCCCCCTGCAGAAATAAATAAGGCATTTAATGAGATGACATGTAGGTATCAATATTACCTTTTTAGTATGTTTAAATGACTTAGAAGAGAACTCTAGAAGTTAACCAATATTCCCACAAACATTTCCATTACATAGAAAATATCTCAATATAAAATGGAGAAATCTTTGTTTCTCTAGGTGAGAAACAAGGTCTACAAAACAGACATTAGGAAGTTAAAAAAAAATAATGTTGCTTATAGATTGTATTTCTCATAGTTTTTTTTCAAGTTATTTTCCAAATTACTTAGTAGAACTTTTTGTCAAATCAAATCTTATGTTCCTAGGCAAAATGAGTTTCTCTCTCCATAATGCTTTGATAGATCTTTGATTAATATAATATAATATATTAATATATGGATGCTTTTTGTTATATTAGTTTGATTCTTCCTAAAATTAATGGATATGTTGTATAAAATCAGAATTTGTTTTTACTTATTTCTATTCACTAAGTGTTTATCTTTTTATTAAATCGTTGTTAAGAAATGAGCATGAGATCTATGGAGGAAGGAAAAGGAGAAAACTTTATTGGAGGAAGGAAAAGGAGAAAACTTTATTTTTAGAGAAGATAATCTACAGATCAGGGAATGTAGCCTCTGGGGAAACCAAAAAACACATGCTCTGAAGAGAGGAGGTGGAAAGCTGACATTTATATCTTTTAGGGTCTGCCTTACATGCATATTTAGCCAGTTTGGGAAAATCTATGAGTATTTATGAGGGAAGCCCATGACCCATGGGCAAACATATATGTAACATACATTCTATGTCCATTTTAGGGTGGAGTTTTAACATTAAAATGAGGTGGAATTTGGTTCTTTCTCTCAAAAGGTGAACTGTAGGGCATAAAGAATCTTTTGTGCAATCTCTGTAACCAGCTGAAACTGGCTTGAGGTCTGTGGCTGTTTAATCAGGAAAGAACGTTTGCAAGGTCTGTCTGCTGTCCTGTTGGACCACAGGCAGGAGGTGGGGCAAGGGGTCCGGTCAGCATGTGTTGGGTGATCTACTGGGGTTAGATGGGAAACTCCCAGTTGTAGCTGTTTTGGCAGTTTTTAAGGGCCAGTTTTCTGCTCAGTTACAGGAAAGAAGACTTTATGGCAGTTAGTAATACGGGGCTATGTGACCAAACCCTCTCCCTGCGATGGCCACCTGATTCCATTTCTGATATGCCTCATTTTTGACACAGGGAGTCAGTTTTGTCTGTCAGCTGGGAGTATATTTTAACATACTGCCTTTTGGTTAAAACCTGCTATAAATAGCACTGATAACCGATTTATGTCATAATCCATATTGGTGCCTAGGTGATATCGTTACCTGCCCTGGGTCCATCAAGTCCCCCAGTGGGACTCATGTGGCATGGAGGCTTATAGCCAATTGAGTAAATCAGGCCACGCAAGGGAAGATGTAGACTGGCATTTGTTAGCTCAGGTAAACAGGTAGAGAATTGGTGTAGCTTATAAAGCTTTCAAGTAACATTTATTTTTAGCTAACATGGAATTATGACAGGTTCATCTTATCTATCAGCTCTGTAAGTCATGCTACTATGACTTTAGTTTTAATAGCAGACTTACAGCAGTTGGTCATGCATATCCTAAGTATCTTCACTGACAGGAAGAAACGTTAAATAGAGACAATGATTATGACAAAGCTTTGAGAAGAGTAAGATGGGAGGAAATTTCCTAGCTCCATGGGAAGGTAACTAAATAGGTCATTGGGAGGATCAGTAGTTTGTACTTCTTGTAACCATTTGGCCTATTGGATAATCTTGTCTACATGGGTCTCTACTTCTCTTGAGGTGTTGACATAAGTACAACAAGTGTTATGGGCTGTTGTGCAGACTCCCCTTGTTTGGCAAGGAAGAAGTCTAATGCAATTCTGTTATCTAATACTACTTGATCCAGGGAGTTTAGGGACCTTTCTTGGGGTATGATGCTTTTTGTGGTGTTTTCAGCAATTTGACCTACTGTGGCTAACAAATTTCTTATCTCTGTTAGTGTATTTGTCCATACCTCAGAACAACTATACTCAAGAGATTCTGCCACCAGTTGTCTTGATAGCCTCTTGTTAACTCTCTTTTGGTCTTATGGAAGTGAAAAGTGGGATCGTTTTTATAATTGAGGTGAATAGAGAAAGGGGCAACATAATGACTGAGAAGGCAAAGCCCTTTGATTTGTTAGCTATTTTATACATCTTTGTGCCCAATTGTGGGTTGGTGGGTTAGACCCAATGCCACACACAAAAATGTGTCCCCTAGGGGCACAAGTTATACCCCCAAGGGTGTGTCTATTTAAAGCTGTTGATTTATGGGGAAGGTGTTTCAAATGCCAGTAAGCAATGTATCAGTTTTATTCTAGGATTTCCAGAAACCCATCGAGACATCGTATTTAACAAATGGGAGTCACTGGCATAATTTGCTTTGGTTTTTCTGTTTAGGACAGTCAGTCACCAGATATAGCAGTGAGGGTGGGAGGCTGGGAATCTGAGAAGATGATGATTTGGAAAAGGTGAGAACTGCAATGTGTTTTTTGTCTAAGTTAGAAAAATTCATCTGTGACTGGTTTAGGGATAGACAGACCTAGTGGGGGTGACATTATTAAGCAGGGGAAAGAAGCAGGATCTCACTTTAGGTGGTGAACATGAAAAGTAACATTCAGAGGGGGCAGAGGTATATATGTGGTAACATTTGGTGTGTCAGAGAAATTGATCCCTGGTACAATGAGTGGTATATAATGATTTTGGATGGTCCTTGGAATTTGGTGACAAATCCAACATTCTGAGAGATTATCTCCATCTGCCATACTTTGGGAGAGCTTAATTAGTGAATTATCTTTCCAAACCTGCAAGGGCTTGACTAAGAATGAAAAAAGGTCAATATAGTTGTGATCATGAAAAATGGAGAGAGGGCGGCCTTCTTAATTATGTAAGAAATTGAACCAACGGAGAAACCTGGAGGCATGGAGTCCCGTATGAACTCCTGAGGGTTACTAACTAAACTTTGGGGGTTGTCTTTAAGGTAGTAAAGTACCTGGCTGATGAGAAGTGACACTATCTTTTGGACTGAGGGTCACATGTTTTAGAGAGAAAGTTTTAAGACTTAATGGTAGAAAAGTGGCTCAAATAGGGGTAGACAAGGGAGGTTTACAGATGTCTAAATATAGGAATACATGGAATCACCTTAGCTTGACATAAGATGTCTGGTATACACAAGATTCCTAAAGTTGTAATAAATAAAACAATGATAAAGTGAATATAAAGGCCGGACATATTAGTTTAAAATAAACAAGGTGAAAGTAAGTACCCTGTTTTACATAGAATAGTAACAATTATGAAGACTCCTAAAGCCAATTAGTGTAATGACCACTATAAGGTAAGTATAAGCATTCATCTGGATACAGGCCTGGTCCGGAGTCTGAGGGGATGCAGTCCACCTCAGCTGTTGGCATCTTTTCATCTTGGCATTGAGGCTTTAGTCAACTTGAGCTCAGTGTCAGATATCGGGGTGGAAGCCCAGACTTCTGCACTTGTCTTTTTCACATGGGATATGTGGATGCAGGAGCCACTACCCAGATTGAGCACTATACAGGGATTCCATGACCTTGTGGTGGTTTTTAGAGCATTAATAAGTGCTTGGTAGTGAGTTAGAAATTCTCCCTATAACTGAGCAGAGGAAAGCATTTTTTCAGTCAGGTGCATAGATTGACCACTAGCCATGGTTAAAAATCTGATGAAAGTTTACAATTGATAAGGAAATTTGCTTATTTCTATTATATAGCACTTTAAGATAATAACCAGAATTATGACTAATAACATATTAGATTTTCTAAGAATTTATATAATTTTTGAAACATTTATATTGACAACATATCCATAAAAGGCAACTAAAAGAAAGCATAGTATCATTTATTATTTGAAAATGTTTCTTGTGTAATTTATCAAATCACCCTAATCATTTAAATTCTCTGTAAGATGAGAGATATATCCTTTGAGGCATTCTAGGGGCCCAACTCAAAAATTTCAAAGTCAATTCAAGGTCAAAAATACTTAATTTAGGATTTGATTTGGGGAAAGTTTCTTAAAGATATTAAAAGACTCAAAACGTTTGATCAAAATGGAATCATAAGTCACTATAAAATAATAGTCATTCATTTAACCAGAATGATAAGCAAAAACTTTAAAAGCAAATTAGAAAGCCACATAGATGGAGACATCTTAACTCTTTTAAAGCTCAGTTTTTTAAGTACTCAAAAACCTAATATAGACTACACAGAAATTATCTTAATAAAATAATAAATCAGTAATAAAATAATATTATTAAATAAATAATAAAATAAAATAAAAATAATGAAATATAACAAGTTATATTTGATAACCCGTTACCAAAGGGTAGAGAAAAACCTCCTGCAGTGTGATTATTTCTCCTTATGGGAAGCCCATTTAGATAAACTGGAAGCCAAACCTGATGAAAAGGATACTTGAATTAATCAGACTCAAGAAGAATGTGTCGAAGGTTATGAGTATACATTATGTTATAGAGGAAGGTAAACAAGAAAACTAGTACCTTGAACAGGGGAATATATAGCTCTTAGTAATAGCATGAGAAGCTCCCTGATTATACAACTTAGACATAGGGAAAGCTAAAACTACAGAATCAAGTCAAGTCCTGAATTGTTTCCTTGCACACTAGTTGCCATGCTCAATATGATGTAATCCACATGTGCTTACCAAAACTACCTTCTGGGATCAGCACTTAAGCCCAAGAGAACAATCTTTAGATTTCCCCTAAACCTAGTGGTATCCTAGCTTGAGAAAAATGGCCAGTAGGGACACCTGGCTATACAGTGACTAATTTAGTCAATTCCTCTTTCTTGGGAGTGCATAAACAGAAGGAAGAGTGGCAGACTCAACACAGCTTTGATGAATTGACATAGCCAAAATGAAAGAGCAAAGGCCACTGAGAAAGAGAAGTAAATGTGTAGAAAATAGTCAGTAGCTAAAATAGAAGTAAATGAACATGCAATAAGCTGGCAGAAAGAAGTTGAATATCTACACCCTTGAAGCAATCGAGACAAAGCAATGGAACTTCCACCACTGAGTGAACAAGACATTCTGAATGATGTTCCGTTTCTCCGTGACTGCCAAATTGTTTAGCTACTAAGAAAGTGTTTTGGCTTTCTTGCTTTCCTGTGTAACATTATGATAAATTGCATCGACTGAATTAACTAATGAGTCTGTTTTAATCTGAAAGAGACTAAACATGAAAATTATCTAGTGCAGTAGTTCTCAGTGTGGTTCCCAGACCAATAGCATCAGTATCACTTGAGAATTTGTTAGAAATTCAAATGCTAGACCCTACTTGAGACCTACTGAATCAAAATCTGGGGAAGCAGGACCTACAATCTATGTTTCACATCCTGCAGATGATTCAAAGTACACTAAAGTTTGCAAATAAAAAATCTAGAAATCTAGTACAATTTTCTCATCTTAGAAATTATTAAACTAATGTATATTCTTTATTGGGCATCTACTATGTGCCAGAAATTGTATTAAACCTTTACATATATTCAATCCTCATAACCACCAAGAAATATAGATGTTATTGCTTCTGTTTTACAGATGATGAACCAGTAATTTAAAGAGAATGAGTAACTTTTTCAAAGACACATATGTTACATACACACATACATGCATACATACAGGTGGCTCAATTGAGGTTAAAAGTATAAGAATATTTGTTGTATCTAACTCTAAATCTATTGATCTGTCTAATATAATACTTTCTAAAAATGAGATATGAATAAATTGTGACTTGTTTATTATTGCTCCAAAAATAAGTTATAAAACCAAGATTGAAACTAGATTTTTCTGTCTCTTCTGCCTGTTGCAGCTAATAAAGACTGATATTTTCTTATAAAATCATGGATATGACTATAACTTTTATTAGGGTAAGGATTGTACTTCATAGTCAATTCTCAATAATTACTTTTTAAGTAAATGAGTAAATTAATATTTACAAACTAGAAGGACCTACAAAAGAGCTATAATCTATTAATTGAACAATTAGTGAATGTATAACATAAAATAAATATAAAATGAACAAAGATTAAACAAAAAATAAAATAACTAAACTATTAGAATAAATAAGAATATTCCAGAAGTATTATCTAAATTTAAAATCAGATAATAAAATAAAAAGTTATCACAAAACTATAAATACTTCAGGAATTCATTTAAAAGAGATGTTTAAAAATGTCATGAAAAAATTTAAAACTCTCTGCAACAGTATTACGAAGACTGGGATAAATTGAAAGATACATCATGTTAATGGATGAAATGACTATCTTCACCTATGTGATTTTTTTCTCAAGTAATCCATGAATTTAATGCAAGTATAATCAACATTATGGCAAGAATTTTAACTTTTTAAGTAACAAATTGATTCTAAAATTTGTATGTCACAATAAGGGCGTGAATAGCTAAAATGCAGAGCACTGGGTCTAGTACACATTAAAACATGTTACAAAAGCCATAGTAATAAAAAACATTGCAGCATTTCCTCATTACAAGTAAATAGACTAGTGTAACAGAATAGAGAACCTGGTAACCAATGATATATAGGAACTTGCTATATGATAAAAGAGGCACTTCAAGGATAATTATTTAGTAGTTGTGATGGAAAATTTGGTTATTATTTGTAAAAAAATGAAGTTGGCTCTTTAACTCATGTTATGTACAAAGGTGATTTTCAGGTTAATAAAATGTGATTAAATAAAACAACACAGTTAATGTTAAAAAATGAAAGAAATATCTTTGTGACATAGAGGTGGGAAAATGTTAAACAAGATTGCAATTACATAAAATATGAAGTAAAACTTTATGGATGAGATTATATCAAGTCAAGGATTTCTGTTCTATGAAGAAAACTATAGATAATATTAATAGATGGGTGGCATATATCTAAATCCAAGCAATTAATGAATAATAAAAATTCTTGGAAAATCTATACCAAGATTTCAGGAACCCTAATAAAAATATGAATTAGGTAGTTTATGCATACACAGAAGAATCCCAGATAATTAAGAATTATTTGAAAAAATGGTCAGTTACGTTTGAAATTAGAGAAATATGAAATAAAGTATTGCGGCACTATGTTACGTTTGTAAGCGGGACAAAATTTTGGAAACCAGCTAATGATATCAAGTGTTTGTGATTACGTGGGGTGTACTAGTTATCTATTGCTGCATGATAAACCATCTCATAACTTAGTGGCTTAAAACAATAGAAAATGTATCTTGCTCATGAAAATGCAATTTGAGTAAGACTTGCTCCTTTCCTCAACTAGAGTAATTAAAGTCTGGAGGGTGGAATCATCTGAAGACTCGTTTTCACAAATATTAGCTTTTGAGTGGCTGTTTCCTAGAACACCCACACAGAGGCCTATCCATCTGGCCTGGTCTTTTTCACAACATGGTGAAAAGAGGTGAAAACTGGTGAAAACATGGTGAAAACTCTTCTTACAAGGCAAGAAGAGTTCTAAGGCAGTAAGAGATCCCAGCATAAGCTGTATCATCATTTTATGACCTAACCTCAGACAGTCTGCAGCACTACTTGCTTTGTTGAAGCAGTCATAAGGTCTTTCCAAGTTTAATGACTTTTGATGGGGGAATGGCATAGTTTTGGAAGGGCATGCTGAACCAGAAATAGTGCTCTGATGAATTTTAGAAAGTACAAGCTGCTACATGAAAGACATGGAAGTGTGCTACATTTTGGTGGTAGCATAAACTGGTACATTCTGGAGAACAACCTGGAGGAATAGAAGAATAAAGTTGCTAAATCTCAATGCCCTAGCAATCCCTTTTTAGAACATCCAAAGACATGCTTAACACAGGACCTAAAGGGTACATGCACAGGGATGTTTCATGTAGCCTTGTTTGTGATAGTAGGGAGTTAAAGGTAAGCTAAGTATTTAAGCCTATGGAAATGAATAAATATGATGGAATCACACTATGTAAGATTAGATAACACGCAGAAGCTGAATTAGATGACTATGAAGAATAGGATTATATCTAGCCAGGGGTATTTAGGACAGGGGAAAAAGAAAGTTTAAAGTAATGAAAAATATATGAACATAAAACAATACTAAATACTTTCAAAGATAAATACATAACCAAGAAAATACAGAAATTAGTTTGAAATTTATTACTTTAACTTACTGTCTTAATTACTCTGTATAGCATAATAATATAATAGATAATGGTAAACTATCACATCTTAATAAGACTTCTGAGTAAGCTCAACAAATTTAATGCAGAATTTAAATAACTTAATTCTTTGTGTAGGTGGAATTCTAGGAGCAAAATATAATAGAATCTTGACTATAATCCTAGTGATTTTTCTCGAGTATTGCTTAAATTTTCTTTATTTTGTCTTTTAGTTAAATGAAAAAGACTTGCTAAAAAAATGAGCAGGCAAACAAAAGTAGAGAGATATTCTAGAGACTTGATTAATGATTTATCCATTTTTCCCTAATCTTTCCAACAAATTACTTGGCCCACAAATAAAATTTAAATGTGGCATGGAGATCAAATTAAAATATAAATGGTCAAACACTACCTGTCTTTTATGGAACGTGTGTATTCGTGAATTGTAGATTTCTGTTTGATATCTACGTATATATTTTCAGTTTAGATTGGGAAAGGCAAAGTTTTATAGGGTGAACATTAACATTTGAATGGACATATCTATTCCTCTTCACCTAATCAACTAAAAAAATTGATATGTAATTTATTTCTATTTCAGAATATGATGAAGAATCCAGTATTTTGGGGCCTAGCTCTGTCTAAAGCTACAGAAAGTTTAATTATGATTGGAGTTTCTGAATATTTGCCTGCATATATAGAAAATCAGTTCATATTATCATCCAGTTCCGCAACTATAATTTCAGGTAAACTATCTCGTTGTGCCATTTCAAAAATTTTGGATAATGTACTTATGAAATATTTCACATAAACACAAAATACAAGAAATAATGTACTGGAATGTAATTTCTACAATTTGCTCAAATTTTAAAAATATGAGCATTTTGGCATCATTGCATCAATATTTTTTTTTTTTTTGAGACAGAGTTTTTTTTTTTTGTTTTTTTTGAGACAGAGTCTCACTTTGTTGCCCAGGCTAGAGTGAGTGCCGTGGCATCAGCCTAGCTCACAGCAACCTCAAACTCCTGGGCTCAAGCAATCCTGCTGCCTCAGCCTCCCGAGTAGCTGGGACTACAGGCATGCACCACCATGCCCGGCTAATTTTTTCTGTATATATTAGTTAGCCAATTAATTTCTTTCTATTTATAGTAGAGACAGGGGTCTCGTTCTTGCTCAGGCTGGTTTCGAACTTCTGACCTTGAGCAATCTGCCCACCTTGGCCTCCCAGAGTGCTAGGATTACAGGCGTGAGCCACCGCGCCCGGCCTGCATCAATATTTTTAACACATAAAGCCTTGTAAGGACTTCCGTATCACTCACTATCCTTTTTCTTTTTGTTCCTTTTCACGGGTAACCATTCTTCTGGAGTTTGAGTGTATCCTTCCCGTACATGTTTCTACATCTTTACAGCTTATGTGCTTGTCTATATACAATCTATATCTAAAATTTATGTATTATTTTGTATGTACTCTTATGCCACTTCTTTTGTCATCAGAAATTATGTTCTTCAGATTCATGTTGATCTATATCTATTAATGCATTTTAATTACTATGAGATTCCATGTTGTCAATATACCATCATTTATTATCTTATTAATGAATATGAAGTTGCTCCAACTTTTTCATTTTTCCAAACAATGTAGTAATGAATAGCCTTGTTGACATCTTCTTGTGTACGTTTGTAAAAGTTTATCTAGATTTAGATATTGAAGGGGAATTGCTATTGTGTACTTCTTTGATTTTCCTAGATATTGAGAATTGACTCCAAAAAAAGATTGTAAATGCAATTAAATGTTTTAAAGTTCTGCCATTAATGGGAAAGTGGTAAATACAATCACTTATCTTATGCTATAAAAGATCAAGGATGCATCTTATAACTTTTAGGGTAACCAATAAAAGAATAGTAAAAAAGTATATTAATATGAAAGAGTTAATTAATCAAAAAAGAAAGAAAGAAAGAAAGGAAGGAAGGAAGGAAAGAAGAGAGAGAGAGAGAGAAAGAAAGAAAGAAAGAAAGAAAGAAAGAAAGAAAGAAAGAAAGAAAGAAAGAAAGAAAGAAGAAACATAAAACATGGGCACCAAATAGAAAACAAATGTTAAGATGCACAGAAAACTTGACTATAAGCCTATAATTGAGTAGATTTTTAGGTAGAGGGCACATGATTATCAGACTGCCAATTTTCCAAAAAGCCAAAACATGACACAGATCAGTTTCCAGGACCATAATGACAAATTTTTTCATGAGCACAACATATTTTTGGCCACTCTGTTTAATCTAACAGAGATTGGGAACTAAGTCCATCCAATTTGTTTCTTATAGCATTTAATTAAGGTCAATGTCAACAGAATTCAAACAACTTAAAGACACCACTTGCAGTATTGACTCCAACCATACCCTCAAGGTCCTGGACCCAGTCAGCTGATCTTTTAGCCATCAGGGTCTGTCTTTAAAACTCAGGTGGCTTTTTTCTTAAGTTTCTGTGCTGAGCTTCCGCTTAGTTTGAGATGAAAATCCAAGTATAGCAGAATGTATTAGCAATTCCAGATTCAACCTTGGCCTTCAAGGATGAAATCTGGGGCAATTCTGTCATCCATAACAATGTTGATCAGTGAGTGAGGCTGACCAGAGTGCTTTTGAGAGATGAAGTGGTGTCACTGATTATTTCAACTAAAGTCAGGGACAAAAATTTTGTACCACTTTTTCTAGTTGGCTTATGCTGGTTGTAGAGAAAACTACCCTGAGGCTGCATATTACTAATCCTTACACAAAGCTTCCCTAAAATAGCCAAGAGTAACTTCATTTTAGAAAAAATCTCCAGTATTCTGAGGGCTATATTATCTACTGGTGGTCTTTTTAAAAACAGTTAATGATCAATTATGACTAACCCTATCTTCTGGAATATATCATTTCCATTTGACAAGTAATGCTTGCCAAATAGCTGTAAGTCTGATTTATTTAGTCCATCTCAAAATGAGGACATCAGTTCACAGAGTTACAAGGTTTCTGTAAGTCAGGGCTTTGGCTTTGACAAGTGGCCAGTAGTAAGCTAATAGCTGTTTTTCAAATGGTAGCTGTTTTAGGAAGTCAATGAGTCCCATATTCCAAATGGTGCCTCCAAGGGGATGCTGCCTCCTTTTTCCAGAAAATTATCTGTCATGGAGATTTGTAGCTCGAAGGGTCATTACGTTTGTGGTACCTCAAAGTAGATGGTGTGTCACAGCTTGGTGATTAGTTTTCATGTAGGTTTTATGCCTTACGATCACTGTCAGTCAGCTAATATAAAAGCCCAAGTAGAATGCCAAAGTATGGCATCTAATGTCTCTAATATCTAAAGTCCAAAATGACGCTAGACTGTCTTTTGGTTGGAGAAAAGGGAGACATTTTTTCCTTGACTTCCAGAGTGATTGAGCATTGTGAATCTGTCTACATAGTCTCCTGCATAATTGATGAGCAGTCTCCTGGATTTTGTTGGACTTTATCAGTTACCCTTGCTGGTGAAGTTGTGATAATACTAAAGTCAGAGCCATTGAGTCTGAGGCTTCTGACCTTCTAGTCAACTGAATATCATCTATTAGTGAAAGGTTTGCTTATCAGAGGGTACTCACACTAAATCCTTACCCACCCTCTTTGTAATGAATGACAGGAGAGTTTAGTAACTCGCAAGAGAATACTGCAAATATATATTTATGGCCTTGCAGCATAAATGAGAATTTGTCTTTGTCTTTGGGTGACAATAGGATACAAAAGAAGGTTTTGGAAATGCCCAAGACAGTTACATGAAGTGCCATCAGTCTATGTAGTAAATTTGTTTGCCTTACAACATCTGAATCAGCCAGGACTATAGGAGTGATAACTGAATTCAGTGGTGTTTAATCCACAGTAAACCTCCAGCTCCTGATAACCTTCTTCACTGGCCTTAGGGGCTGTTAAGTTGAGATATTTCATCTCTTACTACCCCTGCTGCCTTTAAGTCTGTACTCAAAGGTGGGACTTTCTTTTCTTCTCCTGGGATTTTATGTTGTTTCTGTTAGACACTACGAGAGGAGACAGGGTGACATTTTGGTAGCAACTTATGTGTTCCACTATCGCTTTAGGAGTTTAGCAGCATTCACAGTAGAAGCTTATAAAATATAAATACCAATTATACATTTAGAAATTGAAGCCACAGCTTCAATGAATACACATCAG
The DNA here is from genome assembly GCA_008750895.1 of Mirza zaza. Taxonomy (NCBI): domain Eukaryota; kingdom Metazoa; phylum Chordata; class Mammalia; order Primates; family Cheirogaleidae; genus Mirza; species Mirza zaza. The sequence goes on from VSMD01129420.1 coordinate 82,105, forward strand.
GGTACTGAAGCCACAAATGAAAATATATTGAAATTGTCCAAATTATTAATACCACCAATAAGGTCACTTTACATTCTTTTTTTGGGAAAGAAGAGTCCAAATTCTATTCAACGACTCATCTGTGGTTTTACACCGGAATTTTTCTGTCTTAGGAAAATCTTCCTAAGAGAGTCACAGCATAGCTACCTGACAGCATTCAGGACACACTGCAGAAAAACTCTGAAGTCTTTTATTGTGGTCTTAGAATGGACCTAAGGTTGACATGGTGGACTGCTAGAGGAGCTGAACCTCAGCCCAGCAATTACTTTTTCATTTAAATAAGCAATTATGCATTCCATTCCCTCATGTCCCAAGCAAATCAGCTAAAGTTCTGATGATTCCCCTGGTCTCTGCAATAGTGGTTATAAATTTTCCTCCTTTTACCTTTAACATAGTCACATATCTCCGTAACTGTTGTATGAAAGCAAGAAGACTCTTCTGTCTAACCAGGATGAATCTTAGTAATAGTTGTTACAGTGGAGAAGACCTGAGTCTGGTGGGCAGATTGGCAAGAAAGTGCCTTTACTTAGAGGAGAGTTAATAAGAACTATGGCACCTTCTGTGGAGCTGTCTTTAAATCCACTTCAGCTTGTAGCTACAAAAAGCCATATCTCTGTCAACATCCCATCTTTATTGACAAAAGTGCTAAGGTCTGTGATGGGTTTGAATTTAACCCTGCTTGCAAGCTATTAATAACCAGTTAACTTCACTTAGTTTCATGGGTGCTGGAAGAAGACACAAAACTCTTTGACCAGAGATGAAGGAAAGTTTATGACTCACAGCAATAACAGTAGCTAGCATATCATGCATGTGTGTGTGTGTGCACACGTGTGTGTGTTTCTGCCACTTCTGTGAGCCCCAGTTTCCACAGGATGATGCTGAAGAAGCATCATCTGCACAAACTGTAAACTGCATTACAGGAAAGGAAACTTGACCTTAGGGAACCCAAATCTTTTATAATGGGTAGTAATTATGCCTATCTTTTGCTCCAGAGGGAGACATTGTTATACTTGATATCAAGCATGTCTTCTCTTTGTCCCAGAAGGGACATTATCTCCATCTTTCAGAATTGTAAACAAACTTACAAATGGTGATGAGCAGTCTTCTGAATTTTTGGGTGGCTTTATCAGTTACCCTTGCTAATGAAGATATAATACCTAAATTAGAGCCATTGAGTACACTATCAAAGAGCATGCTATCTCTATTATCCAAGGCCGTTCACTATATAAATATCCTTGAAAATGTAGTTCAGAACCAAGAGCAATCAGTGCTTCTGATTTCAGGACATACAGAAACATGAGACCCATGGAAATTTTTTACACAATAAATATATTAGTAGTCATATTACATATAAATAGACTGAAAAAATGCCAAGGTGGGAAACAAGTCCAACATACGTTATTAACAAGAGGCATCTTTTAAATGTGGGGACATGAAAAGTTAAAAGTAAAAGGAGGGAAAAAGGAAGACAACACCAAAAGAAAATCTGGCATAACCATAGTAACTTAAAATATTGTATCCTTCAATGCAAGGGGCATTACTTATTATAAAGAGAGATCATTTATAATGTCAGAGGAGTCTATTAGTGAGGTAGATCATACAATTATATATGGGTATGCCCTCAATAACATAGCTTAAAATCTATAAAACAAAAAATTGACTTAACTAAATAGATAAATTTGTAAACATAGTGCAAGATATTAGCACACCTCTCTCAATAGCTGTATGACAAGAAAACAAAATAAGGTCACAGAAAATCTGACAACAAAATTCAAAAATTCAACCTAATTGGTCTATTTGGAACATCATACCAAATAAGTTCTAAAAGCATTTTCTTCTTAAGTGTGATAAAATATTGGCCATATTCTGAGTCACACAGCAAGACTTAATCCATTTCAAAAGTTTGAAAATATCCAGAATGCAGTCTCTGACCATAGTGAAATTAGGATAAAAATCAATAACAAAAGGTGATTGTTAGAAAGCTCACCAGGTTAGAAATTAAATGATGCAATTTTATTTTAAAAATCACAACATAAATTATGTGAAGATATAACATCTGAAAGCATATGGGACACAGCTAAATTAATCCTTAGAGGAAAATGCATACACTTACAAAGAAACAGTTGAGATTTAATGATCTATATTTAAATATTGAAAAACTAAGAAAAGAAGAGCAAATCAATCTAAGACAAGTAAAAAGAAGGAAATAATGGAAGAAAATGTTAAGGATAAGAGCAGAAATAAAAGAACTAGAAAGCTACCATACAGTAGAGAAAATCAACAAAATCAAAAATTATTTTTCTGAATGGATGAATAAAATTGATAAAGACTTAGGATTGACCGGGCACAGTGGCTCACACTTGTAATGCTAGCACTCTGGGAGGCTGAGGCGGGAGGATCGCTTGAGCTCAGAAGTCCAAGACCAGCCTGAGCAAGAGTAGGACTCCATCTCTACTAAAAATAGAAAAAAATAGCCAGGCCTAGTGGCACGTACCTGTAATCCCAGCTACTTGGGAGGCTGAGGGGATTCTGGGAGCATTGCTTGAGCCCAGGAGTTTAAGGTTGCTGTGAGCTAGGCTGACTGCCATGGCACTCTAGTCTGGCCAACAAAGAAAGACCCCATCTCAAAAAAAGAAAAAAAAGACTTAGCAGAATTGATGAAGAAACACACACACACACAAATTACCTATATCAAGAATTTTAAATTATACATTACTACAGACCCTACAGACATTAAAAAGATAGTATAAGTTTATTTCAAAAAATATCACATGCATAAATATGAATATCAATGAAATTAAAAAGAGCACAACTTATGAAAATAGAAAATATAAATAGTATGATATCTTTTAAAGAAATTACATGTATCACTACACAGCTTCTTACAAAGTAAACCTAAATCTAAATAGCTTCACTAGTGATTTATTTTAACATTTAAGTAAGAAATAACATGGATCTTAGAGTATCCTTCATATAAGAAAAAGGGGAAGCACTTCTTGTTTTATGAAGAAAGATAAGTTTGATAGAAAATCCTGTTAAGGAGATTACAAACAAAGGGAAATTACATATTGAGCTTTTTTAAAGAAAATAATTTGAAAAAAATCCAAAACCAAGTATTAACAAATTGAATCCAGAAATATATAAAAGTAATAATTTATCATAAACAGGTATGGTTAAGTCCAGAAATACAATGCTGATATAGCATTGAAAATCAATTTATAGACAGATTTTATCTCAAAAACAGGAATAAGGTGAAAATAATATGATAATCTCAATGAGAAAAAAATTAGGAAAAATATTCAAATGTATTCATAATTTAAAAAATAAAAATATTTAACAAATAGATATAGGAAAAAAACTTGAATTTGATGGCAAGTAAAAGAAAATAAAACCATACAACATACTTAAAGGTGAAATATTTAAAGTTTTATGCTATGAAATTCAGTTAATGACTGTGATGTCCACTATTATCTCTTCTATCTAACATTGCACTCAAAGTGAAATACTGACCAGTAAAATAAGGCAAGAAAAATATTGTTAGAATTAAAAAACAAGAAATAAAACTCTCACTAAAAACCGATGACATGATTAGCTTTCAAAAGGTCTAAAAGATTGTGTAATACAGGAAATGTGTAATTAAAAATGAATTTAATAATGTTGCTAAGAAAAGTCAATATCCAAATGTCAGTTGTATTCACTTATGTCTTCAAGAAAAATGGAAGACAGAATTTTAAAAATACCATTATAATAATACAGAAATACAAATAATTAAGAATACATCTAACAGAAGGCATACAAGATTTCTCACTGAGAAGTTAAAAAATTAACGAAAGAAATCTTAAGAGACCTTAATGCATGGTGAAATATACTGCAGTCATTGATTAAAAGATTTAATATTTAAAGATGTCAGCTCTTCTCAAATTGACCTGTAGATTCAGTGCAACCTGAATCAAAATCTTGACATTTTTTTAGCAGTATTATTTGTTGTTTGATTGAAGTTGAAAAAAGTCAATCCTATTTATATGGAAATGCAAGTCCCCAAATGGTTGTGCCAGTTTTGGAGAAGACCAAAGTTGTAGGACTTATATTACTGGATATCAATACTTGTTCTAGTTACTATTGCTATAAAATATTGCTATAAAACTTAGTATTTTTTTTAAGTTACTCTTATTTATTTAATTTCAAATCTAAAATTTGGGTAGAGCCCAGTAAGGCCAGCTTCTTTCTGTTCCATGTGGCATAAGCAGGAGAGGTTTAACTGGGGTTTAAAGCATTTAGTTTGAAGGTGACCCACTCTCATTGCTGAAAAATTGTGCTGGATGTTGGCTGGAAACAGGCAGGAATATGAGCCTGAAGTCTCTCCACACAGGCCTCTCTATAGGCTGCTTTAGGTTTCTCATGGCATGGTGGCTTGGTTCCAAGATTAAGAAGCCTAAGAGAGCAAAAATGCATTGCATTTTTTTTATGACCTAACCTTAGATGTCACATAGTTTCACTGCCCACATAGATTGAAGGGACATAGACCTAATCACTCAATGGAATGAGTGCCAAGGTCACATTCCTATGAGAAGAGATAATGTTTTAGCTATTTTTGGAAAATACAATTTCCCAAACGATCTATTATAAAGCTATAGTAATTAAGGCAGTGTGATTGGTGCAAGGGTAGACAAATAGATCAGTGGCATGGAATAGGGGCTCCCACAGTTAAGGGTAGAGTGCTGTACAGTGATATCGGGTCAATTAAATATTTTTATAAAAAGATAAATTTTGACTTCTACCTCACATATATATACAAATACTAATTCTAGATGGATTATAGATGTAAATGTAAATGGTAAAATAAAACTTATTAGAATAAGGCATAGGAAAATATTGTCATGGCCTTGGAGAAAACAGACTTTTTAAACAAGACATAAATCACATAGCCATAAAGGGGTAAAATACAAAAAGTGGTATTAAATTACAATTGTGAACTTTTGTTCATCAAATAGCATAAGAGTGTGAAAATGCAAGCAACAACATTTTTTCAGTAGAATTACTCTAAAAGGGATTTGTAACTAGAATATGTAAAAATATCTGACAATAATAAAAAGGCAAATAATTCAATAAAAAATGGACAACAGACTTGAAAGGGCACTCTGCAAAAAATAACATAAATTGGCCAATAATCATATGAAAATGTGTTTGCCTTCATTAGTTTTCAGCGAAATGCGGATTACAACCACAGTGCAATTCCACTTTCCATTCATCAACATGTTGAAATGAAAAAGAAAAACAACATATTGGCTTGGATGTTGGAGCAATTGGCATTTCCAAGATTAAGTAGCCTAAGGAGAGCAAAAGTACATTGTGTTTTTATGACCTAACCTTGGATATAACATAGTTTCACTGTCAAGGTGAAACTGGTGAGAGTGTAAACTGGTTTAACCAGTTTGTAAATCTTTTGGGCAGTCCCACAAAAATCTGAACATGTATAATACCCTGACCCAGGAATTCCACTCCTAGTTATATACCTAACATGAATTCCACTCCTAAGAATAAACTAAAGGAAAATGTAAATGTTTACAAAACAATATGTACATGAATTTTTATAGTAGCAGCACAAAGCTCAGCATCACAGTGAGTAAGTTGGGGCATATGCATTACTGGAATACCATTCAGCAATGAGTAGGCACAGTCTATGTTTTGTTATATGAAAAGACGGGTGAATTTTTCAAACATCTTGAAGGAAAGAAGCCACATGTATGCGTATTTAATGATTCCCCCTCTTTTTTAAAAAAATAAAATCCTGAGCTCATGAAACAGCCTCTTGGTTTCTGGTAATGTTTGATTTTTGACCTGAGTGGTGGTTGTATAGGTACATTCTCTTTGAAAATTCATCAGTGTATACGATTAGGATTTGTGTACTTTTAGGCAAACCATAATATATTTACATTAAAAGTTGACTGGAAGTTCTGTGCATTGTTGAATTTTCAACTCTTGTCTCTTTGTAGGGTGGTCTTTCAGGGACTCAGCTATTAATATTAAATTGTTGAATCCCAATGTCCAATCTTTTTGCATCTTTTCTCTTGAGACAGTTTTCTCATTTGGAATTCCTACAGTCTTTTGCCTGAAGCAATAACTCTTAACAGACAATATTTTCTTAGCTTAGTTGGGTAAGAATTCTAGAGTTCCCAATTTTCTGCTCACAAATGTGCATTGTTTTCCCAAACCTACAGTCTGGTTCAAACTCTGAATAAACCTAGGGTCTTCTGCTGTGGTGAAGAGGAGCAATCATATAGCATGTGGGTGGACATAAGAATTGGGGATCAAACATTTTATATAGACTGCCATCCAATCTTCATGTTTTAACTCTACCTCATCTTTGCTTCAGTGATACCTAGTGCTCTTAGTGTCTGAGATTCTAGGTTAAAATGTGGTTTCTTTCATTTTGACTTCCTTACCTGCAGGCTTATTTTTCATGCTTCTGAAGTCTACTGACTTAGTTCCAGTTGCCAAATTACCTTCAAAAATATTGTCCCCATTTGTACTTCTTTACTTTCTGATAAATATATCTGTTTATAAATGTCTACCTTTTAACAAACACTGATATGTTTACTCTGTGCCCAGATACTGTCCTAAGCATTTAAGTATTAATTAATTTAGTTCTCCTAATGAATTTATAATGTAGGTATTATTATTTATAGATTTTCTTTATTAGCACCCAACACACTTAGATATAATTTTAATTTTTATTCAGTTCTAAGAATTTTTAATTCTCATAATCATATTTTTCTTTAAGCCATGAATTGAGAAGAGATTTTTGATTTCTAAATATATGTTTTTGTTTCTCTTTTAAAACAACTAATTGTTCAAATCTACTATTAATTTTTATATTTTTAATAGTGTAAGATAAGTCTCTATTTCTGAAAAAACTGAGATAAATAGTCTATTTATGGATTTTAAATTATCTCCTTGATATGGACAGTTTTTACATCATTTATTTTATACGATGTTTTTATATATATGCGCACGCGTTCATGAATTACATTTTTGTGGTCTATATTTTTTCTCTGCTTTATTTTTAAATTTTCCATTGTAAAAAATACCCAATTTAATTATGTTCTTAAAATAGTTGTTTTATCCATTTATCATTATTGTGAGTTTTTAAATATTTAAATAATTTTAACTTCTTTCTTGTATTTTTTTTACTGCGCTTTTATTTTGCTTCTTTTCCCCCCTACTATTCTGTCTTCTCTTAATGGACTCATTTTTTTATTCATACTTTCCTCCCTCATTTCTTTAGGAGATTTTAACTATCCAATGACAGTTCACTATTCTCATTCCTCAGGATTTTGTTTATGTATATGTTTGTGTGTGTGTATGTGTGTGCATGTTTGGTCTAGGTTATTAATTTTATGTTTTAAAAAAACTATCAGTGTAATTATCATTCTTTTGCAAGTAATATGTTCTCTAGCAGCTTTTACAATTTTTGCTTTATTCTTGATGTCATGGAGTTTTCCTACCTTGTTTTCTTATCTGGAAAAATGAATTTTAAAAATACTTTTCAGTAGTAGTTGGAGTATACATTTATTCCCAGGGCTAATATTTCATTAATTATGTAAATTTCTCATTCTCAGCTATAAGTTTTCAATAGTTGTGAAAAATATAATGAAAGGAAATTTTTTTCTGGTATTCCTTTCATTATATTTTTCACAACTATTGTAAAGCATTCTATGGACCTCTTATTCTATTTTTATTATCTTTTCTTAGCAAACAACTTTATTTTTTTTAATAGTTTTAGGTTTACAGAAATATTCTGAAGATAGTACAGAGAGTTCCCATATACTGTAAACCCAATCTCCCCCCCCCCTTTTTATGGTAGAGGTTCTTTTTTTTAAATTTTTTTTATTTTAGCATATTATGAGGGTACAAGTGTTAAGGTTACGTATATTGCCCATGCCCCCCTTCTCCTCTTGAGTCAGAGCTTCAAGTGTGTCCATCCCCCAAACATTGCACATCTTACTTGTTATGTTTGTATATACCCATCCTCTCCTCCCCCCTCCCACCTGCCTGACACCCGATAAATGTTATTCCTATATGTCTACTTAGGTGTTGATCTGTTAATACCAATTTTCTGGTGAGTATATGTGGTGCTTGTTTTTCCATTCCTGAGATACTTCACTTAGTAGAATGGGTTCCCGCTCTATCCAGGAATATACAAGAGGTGCTATATCACCATTGTTTCTTAAAGCTGAGTAGTACTCCATGGTATACATATACCACATTTTATTAATCCACTCATGATTTGATGGGCACTTGGGTTGCTTCTACAACTTTGCAATTGTGAATTGTGCTGCTATCAACATTTGAGTGCCGGTGTCTTTTTTGTAGAGTGTCATTTGATTTTTTGGGTAGATGCCCAGTAATGGGATTGCTGGATCAAATGGTAGATCCACTTGTATCACTTTGAGGTATCTCCATATTGCTTTCCACAGAGGTTGAATTAGTTTGCAGTCCCACCAGCAATGTATGAGTGTTCCTCTCTCTTCACATCCACGCCAGCATTTATTGTTTGGGGACTTTTTGATAAAGGCCATTCTCACTGGAGATAAGTGATATCTCATTGTGGTTTTGATTTGCATTTCCCTGATGATTAGAGATGTTGAGCATTTTTGCATATGTTTGTTGGCCATTATTCTGTCTTCTTTTGAAAAGTTTCTGTTCATGTCCTTTGCCCATTTTTTGATAGGGTTGTTTGATTTTTCCTTGCTGATTTTCCTTAGTTCTAAATAGATTCTAGTCATCAGCCCTTTATCAGATGTGTAGCTTGAGAAAATTTTCTCCCATTCTATAGGTTGTCTGTTTGCTCTCTTGACAGTTTCTTTGGCTGTGCAGAAGCTTTTTAATTTGATCAGGTCCCATTTGTTTAGTTTTGTTGCTGCTGTGATTGCCTTTGGGGTCTTCTTCATAAATTCTTTGCCTAGGCCAATGTCTAGAAGAGTATTTCCAATGTTTTCCTCTAGAATTTTAATAGTTCCCCCTTTTATTAACATCTTACATTAGTATTATTAACACATTATTACTACTTAAATAGTTTATTGAAATTTTCTCAATTTTTATCTAATTTTCTTATTATGTTCCAGAATCTCATCCTGTAAAACACATTATATTTACTTGTCATGTCTCCTTTGGCTCCTCTTGGCTATGACAATTTCTCAATCTTTCTTTGTTTTAATGAGTGCTAGTCATCAATATTTTGAGAAATATTGGGTAGGTATCTTGTAGGATGCTCCTCTACTGAAAATTTTCTGATGTTTTGTTATGATTTGACTGGGGTTATAGGTTTTGAAAGGAAGACCACAGAGGTAAAATGCCATTTTCCTGTCAAGGGGATATACTATCCATGTGACTGACTACTTTTGAATTTGACCTTGCTCACCTGGCTGGGGGAGTATTTGCCAGGTTTCTCCATTATACTTTTATTTGTCTTTTAACTACTCATTTTGGTTACTCTTCTTTCATTCCTTTTCTATCTTTTTTTTTTTAATTACCCACTGTGAATAATACAGTGCTTATTTCCAATTCATCAATTTACTTACAGTTGTCACTAGTCTGAAGATTATACTGAGATTCGAGTTTTTATTTTAACAATTATATCTTTTAATATCTGGGTTTCTTATTTGTTCTTTTTTCATCCACTTGTTTTAGTCCTTCTTATTTTTATTTTTCTTCTTTATTTTTCTGGAACATTTTATTTTTGTGTCATTTATCTTTTCGAGTATTCTAAAATTGCTTATTTTCAAGTCTTCTTTAGATGCTTCTATGATATAAATTAAACTAGTACTAATGGATCCTTTTGTTTTTGTCATATTTTTCTTTCTATACTCATATTTAAATCGATCATTGCTATATATTTAGGGAAGAGAGGATTGCATTAATGTATGAATTTACTATACTATCTTCATCTAGTTATTTTCTAATATATTTCTTCTTCTTTCCTCCTCCTCCTCCTATTTCTTTGCTTTGCCTATTTTTAATTACTTATGTTTGACTAGAAAGCAATCTAGCCATTGCTAGTCTGGAGTCCTGCTTTGTTGTGAGTTTGTTAATATTGTACACTCATTCACAGAACCAATGAGTGGCTTGGTTCAATTCTTGTTAACAAATCTCTGTGAACTCTGGTCACTATGATCATGCCTTCTGTGATAAGGTATAAGTCTGATCAGCTTGCTAATAATAGCTCTCTATAAGACAGCTCCTATTTTGTGTTTTGCATGGATTAAGTTCCTGGGTCTTTTTAAGATGTGATTACTACCTAAGAGCAAAACTTCACTATCAGTGCCCTAAAGTTAAGTAGGCCTATGGCTTCAGCCTTACTCACATGTTTGTGTTTCTCTTAAGGTTCAAGTGTATTGAGATATTTATCACGGCTTTAAGCTTCTTCTCTGTCTTTCAATTTAAATCTATGTTTGCTATATGTTTAGAGCAGAGGGGATTGCATCAATATGAATTATCTGTACTATTAGCTGATTATTTTCTAACTGTGTTTTTCTCTTTTTCTTTTCTTTTAGGACTTGTTTTACTTCCAGGAAGTGCACTTGGCCAGCTTCTCGGAGGTGTCATTATTTCCAAATTAGAAATGTCTAATAGAGCCCTTATGATATTTGTAATAGTTACGTCTGTTGTATCAATTGTACTGCTTGGGCTTTTACTTTTTATACACTGTGATCCAGGGAAGTTTGCTGGGATCACTGAAGACTATGCTGGGTAAATATAATCTTGTACATTAGACTTTAACATCAAAATTCAACAGCATAATTTTCAGTCAATTAATAATTATTTATCCAGTAACCTTTATATGTTCACATCATTCTTAGAATTATTGGACATATAAAAGAAATAAAAGGATAGTTTCAACTTTTAAAGTAAGTGCACAAATGTTATAGTGATATTTTGTGATATGACTTTTCATGTGTTCATAAAGTACTAAAGAAAAAACACATTGAAGAGGTTCAGAATCTAGAAGTGAGACTCTATATTAGATTGGGTAGCAACTAAGAGGCAGTGCTAACCGTGCAAAGCTGATCTGACCTTGTGTTCCTGCACTGGTTTGTCTCTCTTCTTATAGACATCAATGAGTGTAACTAAAGTACACCTGAAAGTATATGCATGTGTAACATCTCCTTTAAGCTGTTTAGCAAAATTCAAAGAACTGGGCAGAGTTCGATATTAAATACCAGGGAACAAAACTGGAATTGGAAACCAAAGGACTGAGCAAGTAAAATAAGAGAATAAGACTTCTACTTCCAGCTACAATGGAGTAGCTTATGGTAGTTCTATGCTTCCATTGAGAACGACTAGAAGAGCTGAATAAAATTTAAAAAGATTTGTTTAAAGGCAACAGAGAGTTGTTTAGGCAACTAGGAATTTAAAGTCCAAAACCTTGGAGAAAGGCAAAACCTAGAGAGAAGAGGAAACTTTTTGCAGCCACCTTTTCTCTGAGAACATTTGCTGATTGTGGACATTGGCAAGAAGATGAGAATTTGGACAGAGTTCAGGCAAAGAATATCTAATCTAGTAGGATGATAAGAAACCAGCACATTATTTTAATAGACCTATGAGCCTAAAGAGACAAAAATTAGGACACAGGGAGGCCACATCATTAGAGTGAAGAAAGAGGTATACCTCTGACAACAGTGTACATTTGCTGAATTATGAAGCTAGGAGGCTAAAATCAAGCAGAAACCCATGAAAAGCAGAGAATTCCAGCAGTATTATGATGTTCTGTAGATAGGAGATAGAGTTTAGAATGTGCTGGGTGGAGGAACCCTGGTGAACATTACATGTTCTTAGTTGGTATCTGTGTGTGGCTAAAACCTAGGAGTTAGGGGGGCCTTCCTAACATACTATGGTCTAGCCAAGAGTTAATCTGGTCTCTGATTGGATTAGTGCAGTTAGTCAACACTCTGTATCATAGAGAAAGAGTATGATCCAAGGCTACAAAATGTCTTATTCAAAGGCCTTGCATTTAAATAAATTATCAAGTAAACCAAGGACATGAGAACATGACCAAAAACTATAAAAGAAAATAGACAGTAGAATCAACCTACAGGGTATCCAAATATTGTCATTATCAAATAAAAATAATATTAAACTAGTATTGATATGAGCAATTAAAAAATGTAAATTTCTCATCAGAAACCATGGGGTCAGGCTGGGCGTGGTGGCTCATGCCTGTAATCCTAGCACTCTGGGAGGCCGAGGCGGGTGGATCGTTTGAGCTCAGGAATTGGAGACCAGCTTGAGCAAGAGTGAGACCTCGTCTCTACTAAAAATAGAAAAGAAAGTAAATTGGCCAACTAAAAGTATATAGAAAAAATTAGCTGGCATGGTGGCGCATTCCTATAGTCCCAGCTACTCAGGAGGCTGAGGCAGAAGGATTGATTGAGCCCAGGAGTTTGAGGTTGCTGTGAGCTAGGCTGATGCCATGGCACTCTAGTTGGGGCAACAAGAGTGAGACTCTGTCTCAAAAAAAGAAAGAAACCATGGGTCAGAAGATAATATCTTTAAAGTCTTGATAGTAAAAAGCTGTCAACTCATAATTCTATATCCAGTTAAATTATATTTTAAAAATTAAAATAAAATTAATATATTATAAAGTGGAGTAATAAAATTTGTTGTTAGCTCTAAAAGAAATTACAAAGAGATCTCTTCAGTCTAAAGTGAAATGATAATAGAGGAAAACCTGGAACTTGAAAGATGAGGGAAGAATAAAAGAAATAATAAATATATGGGTAAATAGTTTAATTTTTCACCTTAAGTTTAAAATATATATGACTGTTGAAAACAAAAATGATGCCATTGTTTGGTGTAGATTTCAATGAATGTGCATGTAATACATATGGCAACTATAAAGGAGAGGGTAAACGGACCTATATGGTTATAAGGCTTCTCTATTTTATTAAATAAATGGAGTGGTAAAATATCAACTTGAAGTAGGCTATACACACACACACTCACACATATACCTACATCTATCTAAATATCTATTAATATATATATACACACATATGTATATCTACATCCATATATATATGTATATGTGTATGTAAACTATATATATATATTTAGGTCTATAAAGGATACTAAGAGTTTCAAAATGTCAATAGAGAAATGAAAATATGATAGTGAAAGTAGTCACATAGTTCAAAATAGGGTAAGGAAGGAGGAAGAGAGGAATGAAAAGCAGAGAGGACAAATAAAAAACAAGTAATAAAATCATAACCCTCAATATAACCATACAAATAATTAAATATAAATAATCTAAACCAGGGGCTGGAAAACTATGATCTACAGCCAAATTCTGACTGCAGCCTGTTTTTATATGTTCTGCAAGCTAAGAATAGTTTTTATATTATATTTTGTAAGGGTTTGTGCAAAACAACAAAGAAGAATAGGATTTCTAGACGAGTAAAGAGCTTGTAGTCGTCACTCTTATCCTCACAAAAAAAGAGTTGAACAAACTGAAAATCAATAACTCTTCTTAGATACAACAGAGATCACAGGGCAAACTGATATTCCCAAAACTGGAGAGACAGGCAAAGACAGAAAATTGTAGTTTACTGGGAGCAGAATCCATTGGAACAGAATCTTAAATATTAATTGACTAATTGCTGGAGTTGGAGTGTGAGACCTTGAGAGTTAAAAACTTCCAGGGGCCCAGTTTTAAGGGGACTCACAAGTTTTCATGACTCTTACATCCAGAAGCCCCACCATGCTCTCAAGGTGAAGATAGTAAAAGAAAAAAAATCCTCTTATGTTTTGGGCATGGGGAGAGAAAGCAAGCATCTTGAAATTATTCCAGAGTGGCCTATTCTCTTCATCAAAAGCCTGCCTGTGAGAGAAACATCTTCACCAGAGTCTCCCTACCAAACTTTAGGAAGAAGCCCAATTAGACAAGTCAACCCCTCTAATCTTCCTGTCTCACATAACGAAAAGATAAAAAAGACCAAGAAAGGCTAGGCGCAGTGGCTCACGCCTGTAATCTTAGCACTCTGGGAGGCCAAGGCGGGCGGATTGCTAAAGGTCAGGAGTTTGAAACCAGTCTGAGCAAGAGCAAGACCCCATCTCTACTATAAATAGAAAGAAATTAATTGGCCAACTAATATATATATATATATATATACGCACAAAAAAATAATTAGCCGGGCATGGTGGTGCATGCCTGTAGTCCCAGCTACTCAGGAGGCTGAGGCAGAAGGATTGCTTGAGCCCAGGAGTTTGAGGTTGCTGTGAGCTAGGCTGACGCCATGGCACTCACTCTAGCCTGGGCAACAAAGTGAGACTCTGTCTCAAAAAAAAAAAAAAAAAAAAGACCAAGAATAACTTCTGGAAGTCACAGCCCAGAGACTTAGGCTCACTATGAAAACCACGAAAGCCTCAAATTCAGTCTTAAGATTAAAGGATTCTTTCCCTTCACAATACCCTACCACCACATCAAGAGATATCTAGTACGATGACAGTAAATTACAAATGAGAAAGCTATAAGACACACTTATTTAATGAAGAGTTTCTGGGAAAACCCAAAGACCATAGAGAAGACAAACATGAGGATACTACAAAATACTGAGGCCTCTGACACCCACAGCTACAGCAAACATTAAACACAGCCTAACTTCTAGACAGATAAACATAAAACTTCACACTAAAAGTCTATGTAACTCGATTCTTGTGCCTGATACATCATGTCTGGCTCTCAACAAAAAATTAAAAGCCACGATGAAAGGCAAGAAGAAAACAGTCAGAAGAGACAAAGCAAGCATCAGAGCCAGACTCAGATATGGCAGAGCTTTTGGAATTATCAGACTCAGCACCTAAAATAACCGTCAATATGCTAAGGACTCTTTGAGAAAAGTTAACAACATAAAAGAAATAATAGATAATGTCAGCACATAAATGGAAACTCTAAGTAAAAAGTCAAAAGTAAATGCTAGAAATCAAAAACACTGTAACAAAAATAATGAGCTCATCAGTAAATTGGACCTAATAGAGCAAAGTGTCAGTGAGCTTGAGGGTATGTCAATGCAGACTCCCCAAACAGAAAAGCAAAGAGTAGATTGACCAGCCGATTGAAGTGGGAAAAAACAAAAGGGGATGGGGAGGAAAGAAAACCAAAGACAAAGAATTTAAAAAAGGAGCAGATTTTTTGGAAATTGGCAAGATGGCGGAATAGGTGGTCGCCCACCTGTATCCCCTCACAGTAAGAATTCTTTACCCATTCACGGACAAAAGTCTCTTCGTGGGAGCCTTGGAATTCAAGTAAAATGGACCAGCAAAGGTCATTTTAAGAGTTCAGACCTGTCTCGAAGAGGCAGATCCACCTATGGTGGTCCCGGCTTCAGTCCTAGAAATGACTCCATTTCCAAAGGGCTTGGCTACAGGCTCGTTGGGCCTTGAGCCTGCTACCAAAACCGTTTGCCAAGGAGTCCGGAGGAATGCTGCACACTAGTGCCTTGTCAGATAGGCCTGTCTGCCTGCTGGTCCCCTCATCTGTGATCCCAGCTGAGTACTGTTCGCACAGGGACCCACAGGGAGACTTGCCCATCTGTGCCACTGGGACAGTAGAAGACAATATAGCTAGGCTTATTCAGATAAAGTGACCACAAAATTCTTATTATGATTTTTGAATTCCTTACTTCTTAATGTTTTTCTGTAAACTCGAATTAAAGACTTATGATAATGCAACCTTTAGTTCCAGAAAATAACATTTCTAATTGTTTAGTCCAATTTCTTTACTTAATAGATAAAAGAAATCATAAGAAGCTAGCTTTTTAGGTGGGTGTAGTCAAGACTAAAATCCAGTATTTATTGATCCTTGGTCTGGTGTTCTTTTTACTGTACCTCTTTTTAAAAGTCTCTGCCTTATTTTTATTTGCTTGTATGATAGTTTATTGCAAAGCCTGGTGATTACATTAATTCTATTGCTAATGACTAGATTTAGAACAATGGCAAACATATAATTTATTATTCAGTCTTGGACATTTTTGAGGGCTAAGTGTTATACTAATAATCATGATGGCACACAAGGCATCAATGGCACTGTTCCAGGCCAACAAGGATATATATCACCCCATTTAGATCTGTTACACTCTTAAAATAATGATAAAAACCAGGCACTATTGGATTTATGTACTTGTCATGTACTTGCCATGAATATCAGAGCAAGAAACCACTCCACATTCTAACTTTTTAAATTATTCATATTTGAATCTATAGACAAAGTTTACATATAGGATAAGAACTTGACACATTAAGAATCAGGTATTTGGGTTTTGCTTGGATAACACTCAATATGAATCAACTAACTTTAATTGCACTCAACTTGTATGAAATATTTCTGAGTAAATTTGTCTTTTGGATGCCTAACATTCATCACCTTTATATATGGGGTTCATTTAGTACACATGAACTAAGGCCTCGCCTCCCTCTAAATCAATCAAAAGGGGATAGATATTACTTTTCTCATCTTCTTGACATCAGAAAGCATGTGACTTAGGCTCAGCTGTTTGGAATGCTCCCCTAGGATTTTGATTTTTTGAGAGAATAACACAAAAGTCTGAGATTACCTGCAGCAGCCAATGAAAAGCTGAAAGAACTACAGATGCATCAGGTTCGTGAGGGAAAGATGGCATCTTGCTAAGATTAGTCCTATGATATGATCACATCTGCCTTTTTGAGTTCTTGATGGTTTTCAGAGTCTATTTCTCTAGGCTTCTTATCTACTCTGTGAGATCCTGCACATTCTTTCTATCATTTCATTCACTTCTGTTATCCAAACTTAGTTTCTGCTGCCTATAGAGGCTTAAATATATAGTTTGTAAATCAAAGAATAATCTTTTTTCTTTTTTTTTTTGAGACAGAGTCTCACTTTATTGCCCAGGCTACAGTGAGTGACCTGGCGTCAGCCTAGCTCACAGCAACCTCAAACTCCTGGGCTCAAGCAATCCTGCTGCCTCAGCCTCCCAAGTAGCTGGGACTACAGGCATGTGCCACCATGCCCGGCTAATTTTTTCTATATATATTAGTTGGCCAATTAATTTGTTTCTATTTATAGTAGAGATGGGGTCTCACTCTTGCTCAGGCTGGTCTCAAACTCCTGAGCTCAAACGATCCGCCCACCTCGGCCTCCCAGAGAGCTAGGATTACAGGCGTGAGCCACCGCGCCCGGCCCAAAGAAGAATAATCTTAACAATGATTTTGAAATGTAGCCACTTTTTCAAATCGTGAATATTATAAGTAAGAACCTTTGCTTTAATTCTAAATTTAATTCTAAATTTATAATTTATTCTGAAATGTCTGATTTTGAATCAAAAGAGTAGTTTATTATATGTCAAACAAGAAGCAATACAATTAATCAAAATATGCACCTAAACTATCAACACAATTTTGCTGTCTTAATGGTAGCTTGTTTATGGCAGCAGAACAGCAGCCCAGAGAGGGAGTGGCAACGGCAATGAAATTGCAAAACTTGTTTTCCACAGCTTTTTGAGGATTGAATATTTTGCCTTGCAAGAAGTGCTCCAAAGCCTGGAAGAAGTGGTAGTCACTTGGTGCAACGTCTGGTGAATACTGTGGATGACAGAGAGCTTCCAAGTTTGGGATCATTGTTTGTGTGATAGCCTTTGTAGTTTGAGATCATTGTTGGTGCGACATGTGGTCGAGCATTGTCTTGCAAAAGGAATGGCCTGTCTCTATTGACCAATCTTGGCTGCTTAATCGCAAACATCCTCATCATTTCATCCAATCGGTTGCAGTAGACACCCACTTTAGTGGATTGACCAGGTTTCATGAAGCTGTAGTGGATAATACCAGCACTGGACCACCAAACAGACACAATTAGCTTTTTTGATGAACATTGGGTTTTGGACTGTTTTGGCACTTCATCTTTATCCATTCATTGTACCAAACACTTGAAATTATCAAAAAGAATCCATTTTTCACCACACATAACAATACAGTGTAGAAATGGTTCGCCTTTATGTTGCGACAGCAAAGAAAAGCGAGCTTTCAAACGATTTCTCTTCTGACCTTTGTTTAATTCATGTGGAACCATCTATCCAGCTCATTTGCCTTGCTGATTTGTTTCACATCATCCAATATTGTTGGAATAGTAACATCGAACCCATCACAGATGTGATGCAATGACACTATAGATTCTAATTATGTAAAAAGGATAATAGGCTAATATTATGGAATTACTTTATGTCAATAAAATTGACAACTTACATGAAATGGATAAATCCTTTGACAGACACAAACTCAAAAAGAAATAGATAATTTAGATATCTATTAAATAAAATAAATGTTAACTACAAATTTCCTACAAAGTAACTCCAGGTCTAAATGGTTTCACTGGTGAAGTCTATGAAACATTTAAAGACTAGCTAATTGTAATACCACACAAATCATTTCAGAAAATTGAAAAGGAGTGGATACTTCCTAACTCATTCTATGAGACCTACATTATCCTGATGGCAAAACCAAATAACAATATTGTAAGAAAACTATAGACCTATTTTTCATGTGCATAGATGCAAAAGTAATTTTAAAATTTTAGTAAACTGAATCTAATAGTATATTAAAAGGAAAATAAATCATGACCAAGCAAGATTTGTCATAGAAATTGCAAGGTTGGTTTAATGTTTGAAAAATCACTTGATGTAACCTACCATATTAACAAGCTAAAAATGAAAGAGCCATATTAAAATCTCAATAGATGCCAATAAAACTGGATAAAATTCAACAACCATTTCTAATAAGCTAAGAAACTAGGAAGGAAAGGGAAGTGCCTCAATCTGGTAAGGGAATTTATGAAAACCTATGGCAACATCATACTTAATAATTATCATGGGCTGAATGTTTGTATCCCCTCCATTCATATGTTGAAGTTCTAATCCCCCATGTAATGGTAGTGGGAAGTGGAGCCTTTGGGAGGTAATTAGGTATGGATGAGGTTCTGAGGGTGGAATCCTCATGATGAAATTGATGTCCTATAGAAGAGGAAGAGACCAGAGCCTTCCCACTTTGCTTCATGTGTGAAGTGTGCAATCCAAAAAGAGGGCCTTCACTGAGCATGGAATCTGCCCCCCTGGCACTTGATCTTACACTTTCCAGTCTCCAGAACTATCAGGAATAAATGTCTATTGTTTGCGCCACCCAGTCTGGTATTTTGTTAGCCCAAGCAGACTAAGACGGTGATGAAATACTGAATGATCAGGAACAAAACAAGGATGTATGCTTTCAATACTTCTATTTTAATATTATACTGAAGGTTCTAGCCATTAATATAAGAGAAAAATAAAGGGCATCCAGATAGGAAAAAAAGAAGAAAAACTGATTAAAGTGTGAATGATCTATATTCTCATTATTACAAAACATTCCTGAGAAAAATTAAAGACCTAAATTTTTAAATATAGAAATAACTCATGTTCGTGAGTTGCAAGAGTCAATATTGTTAAGATGCTAATTCTCAAGTTGTTTGTATTTAATGCAATCACAATCAAAATCCTAGCATTTTCATTTTTAGATATTGGTAAAATAATTTTTAAATTTATATAGATATACAAAGGACCTATAAAGGCTAAAAAAATTCCAAAGAACAACAAAAGATAAGGACTAACATTAAAAAGATTTCAAGACTTTTTGTAAAGCTACAGTAGTCATCAAAGTGATAAATGCATCAGTAGAACAGAATGGAGAGTCTATAGAAATAAACCCATACATATATGTATAGTTAATATTTGACAGGATGCACATAAAATGTAGTGGAAAACATGCAATCATTTAAACAAATTATGTTAGAATAATTAGATATCTATATGCAAACAAAGGAACTTTGATCCATACTTTGCACCATATAAAATAATTGCTTCAAATGGATATATATGTAAATGTGAAATATAAAATTCCAGGAATATAAGGGAAAATACTTTTGAGCTTGGTTTAGGCAAAGATTTCTTAGATAAGGCACCAAACATATGATGTGGGAAGAAATAAATTGATAAGTTGGATTTCATCAAAATTAAAAAACTGCTCTTTGAAAGACTGTTAACAAAATGAAGAAAATGAGCCATAGACTATGAAAAGATATTTGAAAATGGTATACCTAACAAAGAATTTGTTTTTAGTTCTTTAAAAAATAGAGCATATAAAGTATTCTCAATGCCTAATACTAAGAAAACAACCCAATGAAAATGGACAAACAATTCAGACATTTATTCAAATAATATATACAGATGGAAAATAAGCACATAGAAAGATTGTCAACATCCTGTCACTAGCAAAATGCATATTTAACGAGCACAATATGAAACTACTATAGTTTCTGTTAGAATGTCTAAAATAAAAAAGATTATACCAAGTGCTAACAACAAATGCAGAGAACAGCTGAAACTCTTAATACACTGCTGATGGGAATTCAAAATACCACAGCCACTGTGGAAAACTGAGAGTTTCTTAAAAAGTTAAAAGTTAAATATTTACTCAAAAGACATGGAGGTATATAACTACACAAAAACCATATGAAGACCAACTGCATGAAAGAAATCAAGGAAAGTATACATACTGTATGATTCCATTTCATAAACAAGAAGTTCAAACTAATAAATAGTAACAGAAAGTAGATCAGTGCATGCCAGGGAGTGGAGGAATTACACATGGGCATAAGGAAATTTTAGGGGCTGATAATTATGTTTGTTAGGATGATTGTGGTGATGATCTTACAAGTGTGTACATATATCAAAATATTTCAAATTGCACGCTCTAAATATGTACAGTTTATTGCATATCAGTTATGAATCACTAAAGCTGTTAAAAAAATCATTTCAATAAGCATATTTTAGGAAGTGTATTGATATTACTACCTTGATATACATTAATAATTATAAAATAGTGGTAATATAATTATATTCAATATTGTTTTTACAGAACAGGGGAGTTGGGAAAGCTCACAGCTCCTTGCAATGAACAATGTAAATGTTCATCTTCAGTTTATAGTTCTGTATGTGGAAGAGATCATATTGAATATTTTTCTTCCTGCTTTGCAGGCTGTACACAGTCTAAAATAGTAAACAAACAAAAGGTAATTATTTTAATCTGTTTATTCCTCTCCTAGGTCTCTATAAAAGCTTTTTTTCTTATTTTTCATTTTTTAATATTAAAATGAAAGAAAAATTCTTCATGTTATCACCATACAAACAGCTTATGGAAATTGGGCATGGAATAGATACGCCTGCATTAAAATGTGCTTACATATAATATATTATCACAATTTTATAGTTTTAAAACAGTGGGAGACTGTTATCTACCACTTGCCATAGCAAAGTTGAAAAAAAAAAAGCCCAAGAGAACATTTTGTCTTCCACTTATGCAGTTTTTCTTAGTTTTATGCTATCTTAATATTCTGTTCCTTTTTTTCCTGTTCTGGCTAGTCCTTGTGAATGGGAGAGAGCAACAAAGAGGTTTATTCCATGATTGATGGGTATGCCACCTCCCTTAATAGGTGATAAAGTCCTTTATTAATTTTACACCCATCTAACAATATATTTTACTGTTATACACATATAAGAAATTAGCATACTTGACCAACTTTAATTTAGTTCCCCATAGTAATGTTTTCACTGGCTTACAATTTAATAATATATATTCAGATTTTTATTGAACATTCATATAAAAAAGGTTATGTACCCTTTTTTAAAAACCTTCTTAAATGTTATACAAAATGCTTAAAAATCTTTAAAATATGCTACCATGAAAAGTTTAAAATGTAACAAAAAATAATGAACTTCCTTATATCAATAATTTATTAACTTATAGAAAATTTATTAACTTATGGAAAATCTTGCTTTATCTATATTCCACTTACTTCTGTCCTCCACTTTATTTTATAGTAGTACATAAATGATTTTTTAAATGCTCACCATGTCATCACAATTTACACCAGAACTGTTTGACCTCGATGTTTAGATTCCATGGGACATTCAAGAGCTAAACAGGCCATCCATTATATAGCTCCAACCCCTCTTTCCTTTTCTGGGGGAATCCCTTTTATGGAATTTCCTTCTGTTTCATGAAGCTCTTCATAGTTTTCTTATATTTTTCTAAGGAATAATTAATTCATAATGAATAATAGTGATAGAAATAATCCACAAAATAGCCAAATTGTGTGATAACATTTGATACTTAATAAAAATCGAAAGAAGAAACAAATATTTTTCTTGAAGAAAATATTTTTTTCATAAAAATTGAAAGAAGAATAAAATAGATCTGTCAGAAATTACCCAAGAGGACAATTATCCTTGATGAAAATAATGTCTCCAAAGGAAAACTTACCAATAGCAGAAACTGTTATTAATAGTATATCACTAATTAATAAAATGTGGTATAGGTATACTATAAGAAACAGTGGTGATATAGCACCCTTTGTATTTTCCTGGATAGAGCTGGGACCCATTCTACTAAGGGAAGTATCCCAAGAATGGAAAAATAAGCACCATACGTACTTACCAGCAGATTGGTTTCACTGATCAACACCTAAGTGGACATATAGGAGTAACATTGGTCAGGCATCAGACACATGGGAGGGGGGAAGAGGGGATGGGTATACACATACATAATGAGGGAGATGCGCACCATCTAGGGGATGGACACACTTGAAGCTCTGACTGGGGGTCGGGAGGAGGGGCTAAGAGCAATATATGTAACCTAAACATTTGTACCCCCAATAATATGCTGAAATTAAAAACCACTAGTATGCCACCAATCATTAGAGAATTTTCCTCCCAAACCTCCATCACTGAGATTTATTCCAGCTGATATTTTGCAGATTCCATAAGGGTCTTTTAATTTCAAAGACAAGACAGGAGAATTTTGTCTTTTAATTACTACTAAAAACATTACTCCTGCTACCTTTCTAGTTACGGTCACTTCCAGACCCCAAATTTCCTCCTGTCATTCCTTGAGGATTTTAAGCCCTGGTTCACTGACACTCTTTCTAATTATGTAAAAGTATCAATGAGTATCTCAGCCCAATCTGTGTTGTTATAACAGAATACCACAGACTGGGTAAATTTATATGGAAAACAAATTTATTTCTCACAGTTCTGGAGGCTGGGCAGTCCAGTGTTGGTGGTGGTGGCATTGTTTCTAATACCAAGTTTAGTGATGTAGAAATTTATCTTCAAACTCTTTCTAAAGTACTCTACTCTTATAATTACTTGACTTATATTTTCCCAGTAATATTGTTTGCACCCTGCATCATCTAACATCTTTCCATAGTCACACTCTAGGCCTTTCATTTTTCAATAACTTTAGTTCTTCCATGATCTCAACTTCAGTCAATCCACTATTAAACTACAACTTCCCCTCTTGCACCTCACTCTCTCTGGTACATAAACTCCTCAATTCTTTAGCCCTTCCAGAGCTTAGTATCTCCTAATTCTGCCATCAGTTCACTAAACCTTCTTTATGTTTTTACTTCTACCCTTAGTTAGCCTAAATTGCATGACCTGCAACTATTTGTTTTGCTAGATATCTTTAGTCTGTCTATCCTCAAGATCCACTTTTCAATTTCTCTACCATGCTCATTGTCCCAGGGTACTGAGCTGTAGGATGAGAGCTCCTTTGCCCTCTGGCTTCTGATGGAATTAAGATAATAATTAGTGCAATGCTAGCAAAAAATAAAAATCAAAAGGAGAGGTGGGAAAAATGAAGCTGTGGTGTTTATTTTCTTGGTTCTCTCTGTGAACCATGAACTGTCTGCCTCCCTTGACTGAAGGCCTTAGTTTCTCTCAGAGAGGCCCTTTGCATATGAATTTTTCTTTCTGGTAACCATTTCCACTCCAGAATGTTTTAGCAAGACATTTTACATCTACTTTCAAAGATAATGCTGAATTTGATCATTTTCTCTGTTACTGTCCTGACCCCAAGTACTATGGTCTTGCACCTTATTTCTATTGCTTTTTAACTGTTTTATATGCTTTTACCTTTGCCTACGTAGTCCAGTAGTCTCAGTATAGCAGCCAAAGTTATATTTTAAAAGATGTCATTTATATTACAGCTCTCCAATGGCTTCACATCACTAAGAATAAAAAACAAAGTTCTTAAATTGCTGTTGTAATTACCTACCAATTTATGTATAATCCACCCTTCCTCTGCCACCCTGATTTTATTTTCTCTTAGTCTCCTTCTTTTTCATTCTGCTCCAGCCTAGGCTGTTCTCCTTGCTTTTCTTTGAACTTGTCAAGCAAGCTCTAGCACAAGACTTTTCAAGTACTTTGTTTTTCTACCTGGAACATACTTCTTCCAGATAACCACATGGTTCACTCCCTTACCTTCTTCAAATCTCTGCTCAGATATCACTTCATCATTGAGGCATTCCCTGATCTGTTAAGTATACCCTTATACCCGTCCAATATTCCCTATAATTTTTCCCTGCTTTATTTAAAATTTCATTTTATTCTTTACATTATCTTTAATTGCCCTCAATTGCCTTCCTTATGACATTGAATATAAATATTTTGAAGGAACTTTCTTAAATTAATAGAACTTTTCCTAAATAACTATAATTACACATATATACGTGACACACACACACTAATTCTTTTTTTTTGGTTGGCATAGTCTTTTTTAATCACAAATATATTCAAATTTTTTAGAGGGGGGGGTTGTGGTGGAAGGAGGACATGGACACAGACGGCAGGTTTTACTTTTCCTAAATACTAGTCACATGGTTTGTCAAATTGGATTAGGCAAGGGCATAGCAATATATCTGACATTTGGCAGAAAACACCAAGATCTAAATCATTTCAAATACATTTATTTACATGTCATCCATATTTTCAGTGTTAATTTATATTTGTAATTTTTAAAACATTTTTTATTTCAGCATATTATGGGGATATGTCAGGCAAAATATCTTGGATTTATCATTAATGTTTTATTTCTAAATAATTGCAGGCTTAATATAAGGATATTTATTAATAAAACTAGCCAGTCTCCCTACAGTTATTGATTTAATTTTTATTATGTGAATTTTTGTTTCATGACTATATTTTTGAAAGATTGCTTCTCTTCCTCAATATTTGTAGATGTACTACAATTGTTCTTGCATTAAAGAGGGATTAGCGATCGCAGATGGAGAAGGTGTATTAATTGATGCCATACCTGGGAAATGTGATGCAAAATGCTATAAGTTACCTTTGTTCATTGCTATTTTCTCCTCTATAATTATATTTTCTGGCTTTTCTGACGTACCACTCACCATGGTCATCATTCGGTATGTATACATTATTCAAAATCATTATCCATTTAATACATAAGAAAAGTGATTTGGGAAAATTTTAGAATATTGTAGTGAATGATTTGTTCTGTGTTTCATGGTAGCAAAGGCAAAGAAGAAAATTGTTACATTGTCAAAATATATGTATATACTTAATTCTCTCTTTTAACTAGTTTATTTGCATAAAGTAAATAGATATTACATTTAGTTTAACTTAAAACAAGGTATTTACTTAATTTAACACACATGGAAAATTCATAAATATAAGAAATATTTAATTATAACACATATTTAGTTATAATGTTGATTCATTGGTTAAAGAAATTTATTGACTATTTACTCCTATATCGGCCCATTTGGCTATGAGAAACATCAGCATCATCAATACAGGAACATAATAACTTTTAGAATTTCAGTACATAAGTTTATTATTATTCTAAATAGAATTGATATTTATTATTCATATGTTCTTTCTCAACATATGAAATCTACTTTATATTCATTTTTATCATAGAAACAATAATTGGCCATTATTTTCCATTTTTTTTCAAGATGCTAACAGAAAATTTTAAGTCATGAGGAGTTTGTACAGGCTGAGCAGGTAACAAAGTGAGGAAAATGATAATATCTATCTAAGATGATTTGAAAAGTGCCGTAGGAGGTATGACTTGAACTGGGTTAGGAAGATAATTGATTTCTCAAATTGCAAGCGGTTTGTGGGCAAGGCCTTAATAGGAAGAGTGAGCAGTGAAAGTAGAGGCAAAAATGTATGAAATATCTTGTTGAGAAGTTCATTATGACAGGAATAGCATTATGATGAGTGAAACAAGGAGTTTTGAGGTAGGTAAGGGTCTGATTATGAACAGCCTTGTGTTGCCGTGCTAATGTGAAGATAAACTAATGGCCAACAAACATGAAAAAATGCTCAACATCTCTAATCATCAGGGAAATGCAAATCAAAACCACAATGAGATATCACTTATCTCCAGTGAGAATGGCCTTTATTAACAAGTCCCAAAACAATAAATATTGGTGAGGATGTGGAGAGATAGGAAGACTCCTACACTGCTGGTGGGACTGCAAACTAGTTCAACCTCTGTGGAAAGCAATATGGAGATACCTTAAAGCCATACAAGTAGATCTACCATTTGATCCAGCAATTCCATTGCTGAGTACCTACCCAAAAGATCAAATGACACTCTACAAAAAAGGACACCTGCACTCGATTGTTTATAGCAGCACAATTCACAATTGCAAAGATGTGGAAACAACCGAAGTGCCCATCAATACATAAGTGGGTTAATAAAATGTGGTATATGTATACCATGGAGTTCTACTCAGCCACAAAAAAACAATGGTGATATAGCACCTCTTGTATTTTCCTGGCTAGAGCTGGAACCCATTCTATTAAGTGAAGTATCCCAAGAATGGAAAAATAAGCACCGCATGTACTCACCAGAAAATTGGTATTAACTGATCAACACACAAGTGGACATATAGGAATAACATATATTGGGTGTCGGGCAGGTGGTGGGGAGGGAATGGGTATATACATACATAATGAGTGTGATGCACAACAACTGAGGGATGGACACGAAGCTCTGACTCGAGGTTGGGGGGCAAGGGAAATATACATAACCTTAACACTTGTACCCCCATAAAATGCTGGAAAAAAAAAATAAATAAATAAGTACAATAAAAATCAAAGCCTAAGACATAAATTATGAAATTACTATCAAATAAGTGATAATTAAAGCCATGGAAGTGAGGTAGAATGCAGTAGTTTGCAGCAGGCCAATTCTCCTACAGAGAATAACTAGAAAGCTGGGTTAAATGATAAGAATCAGATATTTAAAGTCAGAACGAGGCAAATGACTAGATAGATTAAAATTCCAGATAGAGAAGAAGTGATTAGAGGTGAGCTAGGCATCTCAAACTGTCCCTGAGATACTTGCCAAATTCTTGATGCACGCTAGCTGCTGGCAGCGGACTCAGACCCAGGTCAAGGGGCACTACTGGAGGACAAGCAAACTGGCAGGGTTTCTGGTGATCACATGGGGCTAAAAATGATAAAATTATTTTTCTTCTCAAGAAATTTGCTGAAATCTGAAGCAGTTTAAGACTTAAGCATAAACAGAAAAGACTCATGATTTATTTGTATCTTTTCCATTGAAGTGCTCATTAAGAAAAACTAATTTTAAGGTTACATATGTAACCTTAACACTTGCACCCCTATAATACGCTAAAATAAAAAAAAAGAAAAAGAAAAACTAATTTTTCAACTTTTTCCCTTCCACCCCTCATTGTTTTAAGATATTATACTAATGTCTCCCTAATTTTGATAGTCATTGGGGATTCAAACAAGAAAGTGGGTAAGCACGTTGAGGAAAAAGAAGTAGGATAAAAGAGGAACTAAAGCAACCAGGTCCCCGCAACTCTGAATAGTGTAAGAGGTAACACTGTAGAGAAAAAGAAAAAAATGTAGTTACATTAATAAGCATTTAATTATAATATGAGAATAAAATGTAGAAAATGTAGAAAATAAAATGTAGAAAAATGCAATGAGAAAATTATAGAACGATCTAACTTAGTGTGGGGATTTAGGGAGGGTATCACTGAAGAAATGATGTTTGGGCTAAGCCCTAGATGGAAGATGAGTATTTCACACAGTGGGAACAATATAGGCAAAGGTTCTGGTGGGAGAAGTAGCTTTGTAAGAGTGTTTTATTATAGAATACAGTGAACAAGGGTGGTGATGAGGGCAAAAGTTTGGAGGTGACATGGCATGAGATCCAGGTGACCACAGCGAGTTTTCTTTGTAATTGTAGATTTTATTCTAAGAATGATGGGAAGCTACTGAAGGATCCTAGCGTGAGGCAGTGTCACAATCAGAATTTCATCTTGAAAAATCACTTTTGCGCTCTTATATGAAGAATGGACTGAGTAGACAAGGATGATTGTTGGAAGATAAATTAGGAAGTTGTTTCATTTATTTCACACAAAAGATATAGGCGTGAAATAAACCAGTGGAATTAGAGATGTAAAAAAGGCAGAAAAGAGAAAGATGAAAAAAATGTTGTTTTTTTTTTTTTAAATCACAGTATTTGCTTACTGATTGGCTGTGGTGCATGAGAACAAGGATCTCATTCCAGGCTCTTGGCTTGAGAAGTGCATGAGTGATGGCTCTACTTTTTGAATCAGGGAGCACCATGGGTAGAGCAAATTTTGTGCATGACAAGAATTTATGCCTAACATTGATGTCTTATGAGAAAGATAGGGACTAAAAATGTAAATGTATAAGTCACATAAAACATGGTGGAAGCTTCTTTTTACATTTTGGAAGAGTGCTAGCAATTTTTTTGTTTGTTTGTTTAATGAAATTCTGAAACCATGCAGTTATAGCCTTACTCATTAGATGAAATTTTTTAAAAAGTATTCAGTTTGTTGTGAAAACATAGTAAGTTTTCATTAAAGTTTTTATATACATACCTATTGTTTATTTTGTGCTGTTCATTTAACTAATTTGGGAAAATCCTGCAAATCATTAATCTTTTTATCTTGGTTTGTATATTCACTAGAAAGAGGATTGTAATCAAACAGAAGATACACAAATACTAGTTAATGATTACACTTTTGAGTAGTGTTCGGCTATATATATGACTTCAGACAGCACCAATATCATATCATGTATAAGAAAACTAAACGAAGCAGAATATTCAATTATACTTAAGCATATAGCCACCATTTCCACTTTATATCAAAATTTTATACTAAACTTTGGTTCTAAAATGTGACACTTTACTTTTTTTAACTCTCTTTAATGAATCTGCTTATAATAAAAGTGCAAGTTATTTATTCTTTAAAAATGTAATTATCATTTGAGGATTGGATAATTTGTCTCATTTTCCTAGTAGTAAACATTTGAGGAAGAAAATATATTTTTACCAGGTTGATATGGGTAGAAATACCTTACCTTTTGCAAAATACCACAAAATCTGTACATAAGCTACATATTTATAAATTAGATAATTTTGGATGAAATGTTGATCATGCTACAGTTTATTGTTCAAGTTCTAATACAAAGAAAGAAAGGGTAAGCATAGAATTTATTTAAAATGTCTATTAAAATGTAGCTCTTATTTTTTAACTTTCTAAAATGTTCAAAAATTATTCTTAATTATATTTTTTAATTTATTTTCCAAACTACTGATACGTACTATTATTAATTATTTTTTTTTAAACAAATACTTGCTTTGATCAATAGGAAATACTGGGATCCTCATTCTTTATGTTTGGAAAAGGTATTTTTCATTTATCTTAGCTTTTAAATAGTGATTATAATAGTCACAAGTCCAAAAAGAGATGGCACCCTCAAATTAGGATACTTGGAGTAAGGTTAGATAAAGTGGCTGTTTAAAATGTGAGTAGGGTATAAGGAATTCCAAGGTAGAGTACAGTAACTCTGGTATGTTATCACCCCAGACCCAAAGGGAAACAAAGAATGGGTAAGAGAGAGACCTGAAAAGAGGACTGCTTTGCCTTAGGACCCAGCCAGCCTGAGGTCACTGCAGGGAGGGAGGCTCAGAGTGAACACCCTGACCTCACTTCCCTCCCTAACCCAATCAGAAGTCTGAAGGCAAGAGAACCTATTGATGTAATTCATTTAGGCCAGCCTTCCAGGGTAGAGGGTAAGGTGGAAAAATGTGGAGAGAGGATCCCACAGGGGCAAAAATAAATCTAAAACAATGGATATGCACAACAGAATGAAGAAAGGTAAGTATGAAAGCTAGTGCTAAGTCTTTCTGGCAAAAGAAAAGGAGGCCAAAACAGAGCGTTTGAACCGTAAAATCCTTCCTCCTTGGGAAGAGCAAGGAGCTTTGGAATTGGTTGGCAAGGGGCTGGATATGGAGAACTGGGAAAAGTTGCAGTCCTTTAATAGGCCAGAATGAACTCTGTCAACTGGCTAAAGATGCTTTGTATAACTAATGCACAAGAAAAAAAAAATTAACCTTGAACCTAGCATACATTCTCTATAGCTGATAATAATGATGTGCTGATATCATTGCCATTTGCTTTCAGGACTTTACCTGACAAACTGCGTTCTGTGGCCTTGGGTATGAGCTATGTGACTATAAAAATATTTGGTATGGATTTTTGGCAATCTTTTATTATATCAAATTGTTTCTTTTTTGATATGTATATATGTGTCTACATGTATTAATATATAGAATTATAAATATTCATAGTTAAATGACACAAAGTGAGTGAAAGGGAGAACTGCTTCACAGAATTTAGGAGATAGTTAATATAAAGAGAGAATACCTAATGCAAAGCTCATCCTAACTGTCATACAAAAAAATACATTATATTTGATCAGAAGAGACAATCTGTTTAATCTAAAATATATTCATTATCTCATACAAGTGGTTTTGGTCAGTTCATACAAAACACTTGTATAATCACAGCAACTGTATTTCACACTGCTTGCATGTTTGGGAAGGCACTAACCCAGACTACAGCTTTTGAAAGTTTTAATTACCAAAGACACTAAATCTGATGTTTTTAAAGATTTATTTTTTCCTAAGAACAAATTGGTTTTGCTGAGGATAATACACTCTTTGCCTTGCTTTCCTTAAATAGCAAAACCTAGATTTCAAATCCACATTATGACTATATCAGAACTTCCGATTCAAGAAGTTGATTAAAAATATTGGAGGGGTAAGGAAAAATGATTAGACTTGATTGAGGACTGAAAGACATGCGATTAAAGAATGTAGAAAAATCTGCATGTGCCTCTGATGTGGGATAGAGAAATCACTCTATAGCTAAATCCACATGTGTGATTAAAATTAGCTTTTTGAAATGGGAAAAATGGAAGCATATTTTTGTTTTGGACAATGATCCACTTGATAAGAAAAGATTTGTAATGGAAGAAGTGGTGTAGGAAACAGCCAGTGCACATGCAGTTTCCTGCAAAACGAAGCCGGTGAGGCTGATGTATTTTTGAAAGAGAGAGGGTAAAATAATATGATAGATACAGACACAGACTATCTCTAGATATTGCAGGGTAGCCACTAGAGAATTTTAAGCAGACGATAGACATTATCTGATCTATGTTTAAAAGATAACTTTGCTGCAGGAGGAAGAAATACTTATAAGTGATAAATGCAAAGGAAAAGAAAAGGGAGACTTTTGCTGAAGTCTAAGAATTATAATAAATTGGATTCCAGGAGTTGTAGTGGAGATAGAAAGCAACGTATCCAAGATATGTTTGGAATTAGTGTTACAAAGATTCATGATGGGTCAGGCGTGGTGGCTCCTGCCTGTAATCCTAGCACTCTGGGAGGCTGAGGTGGGTGGATCGTTTGAGCTCAGGAGTTCAAGACCAGCCTGAGCAAGAGTGAGACCTCATCTCTACTAAACATAGAAAGAAATTAGCTGGACAACTAAAAATATATATTAAAATAATTAGCTGGGTATGGTGGCACGTGCCTGTAGTCCCAGATACTCAGGAGGCAGAGGCAGGAGGATCACTTGAGCCCAGGAGTTTGAGGTTGCTGTGAGCTAGGCTGACGCCATGGCACTCTAGCCGGGGCAACAAGAGTGAAAGACTCTGTCTCAAAAAAATTAGACAAAGATGGCAGGAAATAGAAAAAGTGAATTAGTAGCCTAGAATTTTCACTTTGACCAACTATAAAAAGAATGTAATCATTCACAGAGATGGGGAAATCCAGATAATGAGCAGGAATCAGGAGTCATGAGGCAAGAGGGCCTCTGATATTTGCTTAAAGAAGATGGTCAACCATCAGAGATATTTTCTAGCTCTGAGAACTTGATTCTGGTGTCTTTGATGTGAGAGAGAGAGAGGGAGAGAGAGAGAGAGAGAGAGAAAGGCAGTGTGTGTGTGTGTTTATATGTCACTGTTCAATCACTTTTAGTTGAAAATAACATTGTTGCTGAGGAGATGTCTCT
This sequence comes from Mirza zaza, assembly GCA_008750895.1. Lineage (NCBI taxonomy): Eukaryota > Metazoa > Chordata > Mammalia > Primates > Cheirogaleidae > Mirza > Mirza zaza. The sequence continues at coordinate 114,434 of VSMD01129420.1, forward strand.
GAAAATATGTAAAGTTTTGTCTCAGGCAGCACAGCTATTCCTTTGAATCTGAGGTGATCTGAATCTGGGGCTACTATAAACACACTAAAGCATTTGCATTTTCAGTTATTTTTCTCAATCTTGAAAAATAACACATATATGTGGCAAATTCATTTTTCAGTCATTGAAAATTTCATGGAGATTTTTGAAGACATACTGAGTTCATAAAAATTGTATTTGGTATCTCTGTTTTAAATACTTTCTCCTAAATTTTCCATGCATAAATCAACAAAAATTTTGAGATGTCATCTAAATAACAGTATGTATGACATTCTAAAAAGATGCAAATGTACTAAATGTTTTACATCTATAGGGACACAGATGTTTTGAAAACTCACATTGTTTTTCAGTAGTTATCAATACTGAGTCAATTATTAGATAATTTTAAATGGCATGCTTATATTATGATTCATCTCATATATATGTGTGTATGTGTGTGTACATATATATGTGTATATATAAAACATGTTTAATTTTAGAAAAAAATAATTTTGATCCTGACCTATAGTGTTTTCACGTAGAATTTACAATCATTGTATTTTTCATAGGGAGTATTCCTGGACCACTACTTTTTAAATCGTCAGGAGAAGATTCTTGTAGTTTTCGGGATATCGATAAATGTGGACGCACAGGACGTTGCTGGATCCATAACAAAACAAGAATGGCCCACGTATTGGTAGGAATATGTAAGTGATACCTATTGAAGAAACGTAGAGAAATAAAATTATTTTCAAAACTTATAGTTGTTTATAGTAAGGTAGAATTATTAAAAAAATGAATAAAATAGATACTTTGAGGATTAAAAGAGGCTTGTTTGATTATATAGAAAATATTTTAGAAACTAAAGTACTATAGAATTTATGTACATATTTGAATCAGTGCATTAAATACACAGTAGTTCTATGTTATTCCCAAATGAAGAGTGATAATGAGCAGAATTTTAGTTTGGGAAGTAATTTTGCCTGTATACATATATAACCAGATTTCTTGACTTTGTAACCCTTTCCATCACCACAGTGAAAGATTGGATAAATTTGAACAAAATTTTTGCCACACTAAAGAGCATCAAGATACCCTTATCTCACTTAACTATAAACTTCACATTTTCTGTTTGCTCAATGATGTAACAGTGTGTGGAACATATAAGCATTCAGTATTTGTTGAATAAATAAGAGATGAAGGGAATTGAGATGGTGTGGTAATAAAAGCTATGGTCAGGTATTGAGAAAGTCTGAATATTTTGTGTTACTCCGGAAAATTCACTGGATCTTCTTGGACCTTAATTTATTCATCTGTTAAATGAGGATATTGTACAGTATAATTTCTGAAGTCTTCATCAACACAAACATTCAATGACTATGTTGTATAAGTACTTTTTGTGTGATAAATATTTTAAAGTGTTTGTATATGATTTTACTGAGTAGGTTCAATAAGTCAAAGAACCACATAATGATAGACTCTAATATTTAACAGTAACAAATATCTGTTTGATAAAAATATAGAGCAATGCTTTCTAATTCAGAAGTTAATTACTCAGCAAGCTTAGCTGAGTAAAGTAAAAAAAAAAAATCAAAAAGTCCGAATGACATTTAAGAAGTCAAAATTAATTTTTCAGAGATAATTCAACAAGATCAGGAATTGTTCTTAAGGAAGGCTTAAACCATTGCTGAGACTTGTTATTTTACATGTAATTGTAACATGGTGAGCTATTTTTAAGCATAGTACATAATAGAGAAAGTTGGTTTTTATCTCTGTCAAATTTTTCATTTTGTTTGTGAATTTTTCTGATTTTTTTTAGTTGTCTTTCTCTGTACTCATGTAGCTACATGAGAGAGATAAAAACCATAAAAAAAGGACCAAACAAGATTCTGTAGCTGAAGAACACAATAACTAAGCTGAAAAATTTCATAGAGAACTTCAACAGCAAATTCAATCAAGTAGAAGAAAGAATCAATGAGCCTTTAGACAGGTCATTTGAAATTACCCCATCAGAGAAATAAATAAATTAAATAAAAGAATGAAAAACAGAGAAGAAAGCCTATGGAAATTATGAAACACCATCAAGGAAACCAGTTTATGCATTATGGGAGTCCAAGAAGGAACAGAGAAAGAGAAAGGGGAAAAAGGTTATTTAAAGAAATAATAACAGAAACTTCCCAAATATGGAAACAGAAATGAACATCTGGATCTATGAAGCCCAAAACCCATCAAATAAATAAAACATAAAGAGATCTTCACCAAGACACACTATCATCAAATTCTCAAAAGTCAAAGACAAGGAGAATTTGTAAAGCAGCAAGAGAAAAGCAATTCATCACATACAATGGAACCTCTATCTATTAAGCAGATTTCTCAACAGAAATCTTGCAGGCTGAGAGAGTGAAATGATACATTTAATATGTTGAAAGAAGAAAACTGCCAACCAAGAATACTATACCTGGCCAGGTATAGTAAATAAAGGAGAGATAAGACAAACAAAAGGTAAGGGAATTGACCACTAGACCTGCTTCCAAGAAATACTCAAGGGAGTTCTTAAAGTTAAAATGAAAGAATGCTATCTAACCATATGAAAACATTAAAAGGTATAAAACTCACTGCTGAAAGTAAATACATAGTCAAATTTAGAATATTGCAATACTGTAGTGATGATTCATAAATCACTTTTAACTCTAACGTAAAACTTAAACAACAAAAGTATTAAAATAACTATAGTTACAGTAATTTTAAGGGATACATGATATATAAAAGATGAAAATTATGACTAATAGTATAAAATAGGGGAGGCAGAAAAGGGAAAATGTAGAGTTTTTGTAAGTGGTGGAAGTTAAGTTGTTATTAGCTTAAAACAGATTGTTGTAACCATAAGATATTTTATATAAGCCTTATGGTAACCACAAAGAAAAACCATGTAGTATATATACTAAAAAAATAAAGACAAAGGAGTAAAGGAATGCTACTACAAAAAAATCTTCGAATTACAAAGGAAGACAACAAGAAAGGAAGAATGGAACAATGTGGAAGACAGGGGAAAATGTGAAAAAGAACTACTGTCCAAAATATATAAAGAACTCTCATAAATCAATATGAGAGAGATAGATAGCAAAGAGATAGATAACCTAACTGAAATGTGGTTAAAAGACTTGAAAGAATTCTTCACATAAGTAGATAACCAAATAGCCTGTAAACAATAGATTGGATAATAAATTGTGATGAATTCAACAGTAGAATACTATACATGATATTTTTTCTAGTCAATTTCCCTACTCCCCAGATGAACTCTTTTCAGATTTCTCTTAAAACATTTGAGTCTTGTCCACTCTAGAAACTTACATAAATGGAATGAAGTTTGCACTCTTTTTTTGGTTTACCTTGATAATGTTATGCTGTGGGAGGTTTATCCATGTTTGTTCTAGAGCAGTAGTTTCTGTTTTTTAAAAATTGCTGAGTACTACTTCATTTTGTGAATATACTATAGTTTATGTACCTATTCTCTTACTAATGGACATTTGGATTATTTACAGGATTTGGTTATTATAAATAAGGCTGCTATGCACATTCTTATACTAATGTTTTCATAGACATGTTTTCGTGAGGTTTTTTTTGATAAATATCTGAAAGTTGAATTGATGGGTCATAGAGGTTGAAATTCAGAGACTTCTCTTATGACCTACGAGATGCTCTATCTTCATGAACTATCCACATGCACATAAAAATGCATCTTTTGCAGTTATTTGGCATCATCTTTTGTTATTATCAATTAGATCGATTTGTATTATTCAGATCATATTTAGATTATATAATTACTAATGTTTTTGTATTTATGTTCTATAACTGACTTAAGAGGCATTAAAATTTGCAGCTGTTTGTGGATACATTCATTTCTATTTTTAATTTTTTCATTTTTGTCTTTAGATATTTTGAAGTCCTATTGTTCAGTGCACACACATTTAGGATTTTCGTGTCTTTTTGATAAATAGTCATGTTTATTATTTAATGTCCTTTCCTCCTTCTGTTAATGCTCTTTTTCTTAAAGTCTGCCTTTTCTTTATTAGTATAGTGTGTGTACATACGTATATTCTTTTACATTCATCCAAAGATGTGCCCCTTTCTGCAAATCTGGTATTATATTCAGCATAGGTGCCTGAAGAACTTTTTTAGCATTTCTTTCATGCAGGAGATGAATTATTTTACCCTTTGTCTATTAAGAAAGTATTTTGGCTACATTCATTTTTTGAAAGATATTTTTGCTTGATATAGAATCCTATAAATGTCTTTTTTAAAAAGTTTTCAGAACTTTAAAGATATCACATCATTTTCTGATCTCCATTGTTTCTGGTGAGAAGACAGCTGTCATTTGTAATGCTGCTTCCCTATATGTAATGTCTTTCTTATTCTGTCTTTTTTTCAAGATTTTTCTTTTTATTTTTGACTATGTTTACTATCTTTCACAAGATTGACTATGGTGTGCCTAAATATGATCTTCCTAGTATCTGTCCTTTTGTCTCCTCTTAGGGTTACGCTGAGCTTCTTGGATCTGTGGGTTGAGGTCTTTAGTATTTTCAGAAAGTTCTTGGACATCACCATTTAAAATATTTATTTTATCTCAATTTTTCTCCTCTTTCCTTCTAGGACTCCATTTAAATATATATGCGACTACATCTTATTATTTATATGTCTTGAATGCTCTGTTCCCTTTCTTAAACTGTCTTCAAGGTCATTTATTATTTTCTCTCATCTATCCAGTCTGCTTTTAAATGGACATAATGAATTCTTCATTTCCAATATCATATTTTGTTATTTCTACCATCTCTTCCATGTTAACTTTTGTAGTTTCCATTTCTATACTGAAAATTTCTCATTTCTTCATGCATGTTGTCTGCCTTTTCCACTAGCTGCTTTTATGTTTCACCATAACTATTTTAAAGATCACAGTCACTGATTCTGACAGCTAGGTCCTTTCTGAGTATGCTTTTATTGATTGTTTCCACTTTTGATTAGAAGTATTATTTTCTTGCTTTTTCATATGTCTTGTCATATTTGATTGCCTTCCAGGCCTTTTGTATAAAAAACATTATAGACTGAAGCAAATATTTACCTTCAGAAAGGGACATTCCTTCTTCTGTTAGTCTTCTTCAGTGGAGGGTCAGCTAATTCAATCTCTGAACTGATTCTCAGCTAGTTTACAACTTTAGTTTGATTTGGTTTGCTACTGACTTGAAATTTTCAAGGGGTAGATGGTGGGTGATCAGCACTTTCTCTTCAGCAGAGGTTTAGATTTAAACAATGGCAAAATTTTTTTTGACTAACTGTTCCTCACAACTTAGCCACATGTCTTTGAGCATTCTGTCCTCTTCCTGCTTTTCATATTCAGCAAATGTCTTGCTATTTGTTTGAAGCCTCACTTCAATTTTGTCACTCAAGTCCTGTTAGACCAAAGAAAGCTTTGTTTTTCAACAGCATCTTCTGCCAAAGTAAATATTTGATTTTCAGCCTCTTGCCCCCACACAATATGAGAAATGACCTCAGAGAAACAAATTGAAGTCAGATCAACTGCACTAAGTTCTCGCCTCCTTTTGATATTAATCTCTTCCTTATTTCTTTATTAACTCTATCAAGTTTTTAAACAGAATATTTTAGTATGTTACCTAGCTTTTCTTATCGTTTTCAGATAATCTGCCTGATACAACTAGTCTCTCCTTCTTGGAAGCACTCCTGGATTCTTTCTTCATGATTGCTCAACTTTTCCTCACAAACTATATCCCTAAGAGAAAGATTCATAGTTATTTACTATTTTACAGTTTTATTATTATGTTACAACTATAGCAGAGATAACTATTACTAAAAATAGTATTCTTCCCTTTAAATGTAGGAAATTTTACTGTGTCACTATAAATGGCATAAACTCATTAATGTTTCCTATTTTATCTTTTGAAACTATTATGTCAAATAATTGATATTAATGTTCTAAAATATTTTTGACTTTAATATACAAGTTCATTTGCATCCAAAGTCAGGTACCTTTATATAATGCTTGTAATGTATTAACTTTCTGAAGTTTGCAACATGAAAATGAAAACAAAAAAAAAGAAGGAAAAAAAATCCAAAGTTCAAGTACTTTTATATAATGCTTGTAATATATTAACTTTCTGAAGCTTACACTATGAAAATGAAAAAAAAACAATTAATTTTGCTTCAGTCTATAATGTTTTTTATACAAAAGGCCTGGAAGGCAATTTCTGTTTCTATTTGGGAAATGATGAATATTTCAAAAGAGTAAAGCTGCATGAAGTGACTTTAACAGATCCAGTTCCTATTGATAGTTAAGTTTTGAAGATAGAAATTTATTTTTTATATTTTAGAATTAAAACATTCTATGAAAGAATGACATATTTTGCATTTTGGGGGCTATAAGTCTAAGAAATCTAAAAAGTTTTGTAAACATTTTGTAAATCTCCTTTAAGTAACTTGATACAAATTTATACCATTAATTACATTCTACAACAGGGAAATTTATACCTTTAGAGATAAAATATACTAGCTTTTTTTTGGTAAGTGGCATTTTTTCCACAAACGAAACGTTTTTGTTCTAAATACATCAACACATCTGATCATTCTTTTAAAATTTTTTTTTTTTTTAATTCAGGCTCTACTTGCAAACTATTGACTGTCGTCTTTACCACTATCTCATTTACCATATACAATCGGTTTTTAAATAGAGGCTCCCACACGTTACCTATGTCTGCGAAGAAAATGAAAGCAAAAAGCAAAAGCAAAGAAAAGATGTGATTTATTACTGGATCATCATTGTGTAAGAATTATGCATTGTCAATCTATCAATGGAAGATTATATTAAAATTTAAAAGATTAATTATGTACTTACATGTTTAACAAATGAATGTGCTCCATATAATAACGTTATATTACATTTTCAGTATAAGTATAATATAGTCTTTATATTTTAAATTTTTAAAAATATAAGGTACACATTTAATACTTTCAATGGAAGGATAATACTTTGACTGAAAGAGGTTAAATCAGAAATGGGAAAATGTATGTATGTTAATTTTGAATGCTGTCATATCCTATTAGTTATTGACTCTTGGCTGTGTAGAATTAATTAGATTAATTAGGTTTCCTATAGTTTATTCTCAGTACTTTTCATTTGGGCTGTGGATGTTTATTTCTCCATAAATTTTCTAAATAAAATTAGATTTGCTAATCCAGGTCATATAATAAAAATTGAAATTAAAGTCATATTTATTTTCCAAAAAAAAAAGACTATTTTAAGACTTTTAAAATTTAACATTTTATTTATCTATGATTTGTCATGTAGAGGTTTCCCCAGAAAATTTCTTTGGTTAATTGGCCAGCTCACAATACATATATTCATGCTCCTTTAATTTTAGTAGACATAAAATTCAATATAATAATGTACCTCTACATTTTGACCTTCACTTGAATTTTATTGATAAAGATTACCTGTTAATCTGAGTTCATATCCATTTTTGTGCTTTTAGACTTTATGATTAAACATAATTATTTCACTTGAAGAAAGAGTCACATTTAAATGTAGGAAACATGTCAACAATTTATAGATTCTTTAAGCTAAAATATATTTCTATAGAAGGTTTTGGCTACAATTTTTTCATGCATCATTGTATATCCATCCAAATTATATTTTGCAAATATTATAGACAAATCAGATTGTTGTAAAACAAAAAAGTTCTCTACAATGTTTCTTTGTTTTCTTGGGAGAAGTGATAACTGACAAAATTTTTCCTTTGTTATTCACATGCGTCGATCACTGTGCTTGGACATTTCCCTATTTGTGGTCATGGCTGGCAGACGGCAATGTGAAGGAGGGATTATTTATATCTTGCTATACATTTTTCTTCCTCAACTTCAACATGCATTTTGAAAATCTATAAGCTCATCTTCATGTGAAACTCTATTTGATTGCTTGACTCTTCTCTGAACCAGCAGGTCTGCCGAACATTTGAGGATCAGAGTGCGAAAACAAAAGTCTTCTCTTTTAAAGATTCTACGAGATTTATTGCAGGGCTGAACTTTCAGAAGAGAAAAATGAAGTTTATATAAGCAGCAAAAATGTATTTATGATTATCTACATTTTCATAATAAAGTGCCTTCTTGTGAAACATTTCTGATAATGTTTTTAATGTATGAGGATTTTTAGCTTTAACTAGAATTAAAATTGAATAATTTTAGATTACTTATATCCTTTCTTAATATTCTAATATCTAAAAATGTTGTTTAAAAATTGATACGACTAAGAAATAAGGTAAAATAATAACATTCAGAGCCATTTTGAAGGTGTTCACAAGGTATATCTGTGTGGTATATGCGTTTGTGTGTGTATAGGTATATATTATCTATATATGTTTTTCTCATGTTTTTTTTCAAAAACAAATCAGTGAAAGTATAATAAAAGTTATAATAAGTTGGGAGTAGTGTTAACACTTTAAATTTAAATATAACTTTCTGTCACAAACAAAAATGTGTTTCTGTATCACAAACTAATTCATAGAGGATTGATTAATAGGGAAGTGATGTAATATAACCCAGAATTTCCATTGGTTAACACCAATTTACATTTTTTAAATAATCAGCAGAAATTTTCTCACTATTACAGAGAAGACCTTAGCAATAAATTAAGTCTTTAAAAATGCCAAAAAATCCTATCTTCCTTTGGACAGAGTTTTGAATGATTTAATGCTTCCAAGAATTACTACACTTTTGACAATGTCAATGTATCTAGTGAAATTGCAAGTGCAAATGAAGAAGCTGCAAAGATATTTCTAAATGTAAGATTTTTAATTTTGATGAAACTATCTCTTTTGGGAATTCATACTCTAAATGACCTGGATTTTAAAGAGGGAAGGTGAGCCCCAGCATTTAAACCTACAAAATATTGACTGATTGTGATGCTGGGTAAAAATGCTAGTGGAGATTTAACTGTGCTAAGCTTTATTAAGATTTTGATTGTTTTTGTTAGAGCTCTGGTTACAAACTTGCACAGGTTTTTGAGAGGCTTACCTTTACAATATGTTTCCATAAACTGAATTATTTCTGGTGCTTAATTTTGCCTAGAAAAACACTGTAAAGGAATGTATACAAAATAATACAGTGGAAATAAATGTTTATGCTTTAGAATTGATGAGAATTTATGTTCTTCAAATTACATTTGTTTCTAAGTTTTAAAATAATTGCAATGAAAAGCCTAGTTTCCCATTCTTTTACTTTGATTGAAGGTTTCTGGCTTTTCATATTTAGTATTTAATGTCCCATTTATAGTCTAGAAAGTTATCAATTTTTGGTTTATTAATAGCATGCTTTCCTGTTTTCAGCACTGTTAAGAGTTTGCTCATTTTATATTTATTTTGTTGTTCAGTCTGGCAGACATGGAGAAATAAAGATGTGTGTTCAGTCTAATATTTTCATAAGCACTCCTCATATTTTTAACATTATTATAATATTTTATTTGGGTCTCATACATAGCACAATATCAGGTTTTAAAAACTTCAATTTGAGAACACTTTTGGAGGGTCTGAAGATCTCCTATTGAAAGAACTGGTGATAAATCTATTAATCCAGTGTTGATTCTTGACATAGGAGGTATCTTTTTGCTATAACCATTAATTGTAGTCCTCTGTTGATTATACATTTTAGTCCCCACTCCAACCTCCAATCCTGTCACCAATTGTGCAACTTGAAAAGCCTAGATCATAATAGAAAATGTATACTTTTTATCTCAATGCAAGACATACAGCACACAAAGAAGTTAGATTTTAGAGTAATTATTTGAAAAGAAACCTCTGGAATTTTGTATTTACAGTCATTTGCTGCACAATGTTTCAGTTACTGATGGACCGCAGAACCAAGATGGGCCCTTGAATTATAATGGACCAATGACATAAGGTCATAGCACAATGCATTACTCCTGTGTTTGTGTGATGCTGGTGTAAATAAACCAACTGTATTGCCAGCTGTATAAATGTAATGCATATAATTACTGTATGTACAATACATGACACTTGATAAGGGTAATAAATGACTATATCCCTGGTTTATGTATTTACTCTACTATACTGTTTATCATTATTTTATAGTGTACTCCTTCTACTTATAAAAAAAAGTTTACTGTAAAAGAGTATGCCCTGTCATGTCATGATGTATGAGCTGCAGCCTCTTTATGGCATCATTTTCTCTTATGCTTTGTCTAATATAGTGTTGTTTTCTTTATTACGGTCCCTAACTATACAAAATTCACAACTAATGCTGCCAGTAAGGGGCTATGTGAAGTGACTGTATAGTACACTATACCCTCTAGGTGTGTGTAAGTACAGTCTATGATGTTTGCACAATGACAAAATAGTCTAATAATGCATTTCTCAGAACAAATGTATCCCTATTAAATGATACATGACTGTATTTTGTTTTATAAAAATTTATCTTAGGCTTTCATTTAATGGTTAACACAACATACATCTTTCTAACAGGTACTGTTCTATTATTCATCCAGAGTAGAATACTGGATTTATAGAAAATGATAAAGTTTTGGTATACTCCCTTATACAGTCATTCCTTACATAACAACTGAGATACATTCTGAGAAATGTAATGTTAGGCTATTTTACTCTTGTGAGAACATCCTAGAGTGTACTTACACAGACCTAGAGGGTGTAGCCTATTACACACCTAGGCTATATAGTATAGTCTATTGCTCCTTGGCTACAAACCTGTTCAGCATGTTACTGTACTGAACACTGGAGGCAATTTTAACACAATGGGAAGTATTTGTCTATCTGAACGTATATAAACTTAGAAAAGGAACAGTACAAATAAGGTATACAAGGTAAAATCTGGGTGATTCAGTGAGTGGTGAGTGAATATGAAGGCCTCGGATATCACTGCACATTATTGTAGACTTTATAAACACTGTATACTTAGGCTACACTAAATTTAAAAAGTTTTATTTCTTCAGTAATAAATTAAGCCTAGCTTACTGTAACTTTTGACTTCATAAACTTTTAAACTTTTTTAACTTTTTGATTCTTTTGTAATAAATATTAGTTTAAAACACAAACACATTGTATAGCTGTACAAAAAATATTTTTATATCCTTATTCTATACGTTTTTATTTATTTTTTAAATTATTTTATTTTATTTTTTTACTTTTCAAAATTTTTTGTTAACTAAGACACAAACACACACAGTTAAGCCTACCTAGAATCAGGATCATCAATATCACTGTCTTCATGTCCACATCCTATACCACGGGAAGGTCTTCAGGGGCAATAACAGGCATGGAGCTGTCAACTTTTATAATAACAATTCCTTTTCTGAAATAACTTCTGAAGGACCTGCCTGAGGATCTTTTGAGGAGGTGTCACTCTTTTCAAAAATGTGTTCTGATGGTTTGTTTGGTTTTTTTCCTTGTTGTTGGTCATATTTTCTTATAAGCAGATAATGTACCATGAATATACCTTTCTATTAATGAAAACCTTTCCATGTTGCAGTCTATGTTAGTCCATTTTGCATTGCTGGAGAGGAATGCCTGAGGCTGGGTAATGTATGAAGAAAAGAGGTTTATTTGGCCCACAGTTCTGCACACTCTACAAGAAACATTATGCCAGCATCTGCCCAAACACCCTTCAATAGGCTCCACCTCCAACACTGGTAATCAAATTTCAACATGAGATTTGGTAAGGCTAAGAATGGAATGATATAGTTTGGATTTTTGGCCCCTCTGAATCTCATCTTGAAATTTGATCCCCAGTGTTAGAGGTGAACCCCATGGGAAGTGTTTGGGTTATAAGGGCAAGATCCCTCATGAATGGCTTGGTGCTCTCCCTGCAATAAGTGAGTTCTCACTTTATTAGTTCATGCAAGAGCTGGCAGTTTAAAAGAGACTGGCACCCCCCTCCCTCTCTTGCCATGTGACATACCTGCTTCCTCTTTGTCTTCCACCTTGATTGGAAACTTCCTGAAGCCCTCACCAGGCCAGTGCTTCTTATACCTTCTGCAGAGCCGTGAGCCAAATACCCTTCTTTTCTTCATAAATTACTCAGCCTCAGGTATTCTTTCACAGCAGCACAAAACGGATTAATGCAGGGTCTATGTTTTCAAACATTTTAAGGAGCTTGTTGGGGTGTACAAAATCTTCTGCTAAGCTCTTAACTGTGAATTTTCCTGGAGGAATTCATCAGCTCCATTATAATCTTATGGGACCACCATCTTATATATAGACATCATTGACTAAAACGTAGTTATGTGGTGCATGACTGTATTACATATATTATTACCTAAATTGCTTAGGGATATAACTGTTTACCTACATGTAGGGAAAGATAAAATATCTTCAAGTTACCAATTCAATCTTTTTAAAACAGCATTTTGTCTTTTTTATAGAAGTAGTATATTTTTGGAAGAGGAGATTTGTCTGCAATCCTTTTTCTTTGTGTTCAGATAACATTTTTCATTTTTTTCCACACAGAGATTACTCATATGATAGTTAACTTCCAGGGAAAGATCATATGCTTACTGTTATGTAAACCTATAATCATGATGCTCATCTGTGAATTGGAGTTAATACATATTGAGAATGGTATTTGAAAGTACTGTAGTATTTCTGATAAAATAAATCTTACATAAAATACAGCAGAAGGCCGGGCCCGGCGGCTCACAGCTGTAATCCTAGCACTCTGGGAGGCCGAGGCGGGTGGATCGCTCGAGGTCAGGAGTTCAAAACCAGCCTGAGCAAGAGTGAGACCCCATCTCTACTATAAATAGAAAGAAATTAATTGGCCAACTAATATATATAGAAAAAATTAGCTGGACATGGTGGTGCATGCCTGTAATCCCAGCTACTTGGGAGGCTGAGGCAGCAGGATTGCTTGAGCCCAGGAGTTTGAGGTTGCTGTGAGCTAGGCTGACCCCACGGCACTCACTCTAGCCTGGGCAACAAAGCAAGACTCTATCTCAAAAAAAAAAAAAAAAAAAAAAAATACAGCAGAAAGAAAATTGTATTTGTGTTTTGAAATTGCTTCTTAATTTCTAGTCCTTCATTCTCAGGGAATTAAGAACAACAACTACAAAAAGTGTGTGGTTTTATTTGTTTTGTTTTTTAATTTCAATAGATTTAGGGGCACAAGTGGTTTTTTGTTACATGGACAATTGTATAGTGGTGAAGTCTGGGCTTTTAGTGTATCTGTCACCTGAATAGTGTACATTGTGCCTATTAGGTAATTTTTTTCCCCTCATCCCTCTCTTACCCTCCCCCTTTCTGAGTCTCTGATGTCCATTGTATAGTTCTGTATACCCCTCTGTAACTGTAGCTTAGCTCCCACTTATAAACGAGAACATGTAGTATTTGGTTTTCCATTCCCGAGTTACTTAACTTAGGATAATGGCCTCCAGTTCCATCCAAGTTGCTGCAAAAGATCATTCAATCCAGCAATCCCACTACTGGGTATCTACCCAAAGGAAAAGAAGTCATTTTATTAAAAAAGACACCTGCAAGCATATGTGTATTGCAGAACAACTCACAATTGGAAAGATATGGAATAAACATAAGTGCCCATCAACTAATAAGTGGATAAAGAAAATGTGGTATATATACACCATGGAATACTACTCAACCATAAAAAGTGTGTGTTTTCAAATGTGTGGATTTCAAAGATGGGTGGTGGGGAAATTTCTCCTGACCAAGAATTAAACCTGGGCATACAGCAGTTGCAAAAATTAAAACGAATATTATATTTATAATACAGCAAGGGAAAAAAGATAATAACAGGTGAAAAAATCTTTTACATAAAAAACTACAACACATTATTAAGGGAATTTTTAAAATGACTCAGATAAATTGAGGGCTGTGCCGTGTTCATGGATTGGAAGACTCAAAATTGTTACGATTTCTTTTCTACCCAAATTGTTCTATAACTCACTTTAATTCCAAACAAATACAAGTAACTTTCATGGTGGAATTACAAGAAGCTAATTCTAAAGTTAATATAAAAATGCAAAATATTAATGATAGCCAAGGCAAGTTTGCAAAAGAACAAAACTGGAAGATTTACATCAAGGCCTTATGTCAAGCGCCTATATCACGTAATGGTAATTAATATGGTATAGTATTGGCTCAAGATAAGCCAACACAAGGACAATAATAGAGGCCAGAATCAAATTTTCACATATGTATATGCACCTAATTTATGATAAAACCAACATTATGCACTAGGCGAAATGCAATCTTTTTAATGAATGGTTCTGGGTCAATTTGATAATCATATGGAAAGTGGGTATGAACCTAGACTGCTACCTGCCATTGTACACACACACAAATATTCATTCAAGATGGACTGCAGATCTAAATAATAAAGATTCAAAATGTATTTGGAATTAAGTATTTTGACCATGGACTAGAGATTTCTTAAACAGGACACAACAAGCATGACTCATAAAAATACAGTAAAGTGAATTATATTAAAATTAAGAATTTTTGGTCATCAAAAAACATCAATAAAGTAGAGAGAACTCACAGGATGGGAGAAATTGTTTGCAATACACATATCAGCAAAGAACTTTATGTCCCTCCCATAAATCAGTCACAAAAAGACACACAATAGAAAACAGATGAAAGACTTAAACACAGATGTTTCACATAATTGGAGATCTAGAAGGTCAAAAAATATATTCAACTTTATTAATCTTCAAAGGAATGCAAATTTAAACATAATGTTATGCTCTACTGCTCAACAGTATGGCTAAAATGAAGAAAGTAAAAAAAAAAAAAATGCTAATGGGCCAGAAAAGAAAAACAGAAATTTTCTGCACTATCGAAAGTATAAATTGGTATAAGTATTTTGGAAAATTGGCAATATCTACTAAAGGTGTGTAGGTATGTTTTTGATACAATGACTTCTTTTCCTTTAGATGGATACCCAGTACTGGGATTGCTAGATGTTAAGTCTACTTTTAATTCTTTAAGAAATCTCCATACTTTTTTCCAGAGGGGTTTTGTAAATTAGTAAATTTACATTTGCACCAACAATGTATTTAAGCATTCCCTTTTCACCACATCCACACCAACATCTATTGTTTTTTGACTTTTTAATATTGGTAAGACTGACATAGATAAGGTGGTATCCCATTGTGGTTGTAATTTGCATTTCCCTGTTGATTAGTGATGTTGACTATTTTTCACATATTTTTCCATTTGTATATCTCCTTTTGAAAAATGTATATTCATGTCTTTTGCCTACTTTTAATGGTTTTCTTTTTTTTTATTTTGGTGTTTTTTTCTTGATGATGTGTTTGAGTTCCTTGTAGATTCTGGGTATTAGTCTTTTTTCAAATATAAAAATTTCAAATGTATATATTGTCTCCCATTCTGTAAGTTGTCTATTTACTCTGTTGATTATTTCCTTCATTGTGCAGAATAGTTTTAGTTTAATTAAGTCCCGTTTATTTATTTTTGTTTTTGTTGTATTTGCTTTTGTGGTTTTAGTCATAATTTTTTTCACTAGGCCAATGCTGAGAATAGTTTTTCCTAGGTTTTGTTGTGGAATTTTTATTGCTTCAGGTCTTAGTTTTAAATATTTAACCTATCTTAAGCTAATTTTTGTATATGATGAGAAATAGCAAGCTTCATTTTTTTCTATATGGCCATCCAATTTTTCTATTCACCATTTATTGTCCATTCCTCAGTTTATGTTTTAGCCTGCTTTGTTGAAGATCCATTGGTTGTAGCTATATGGTTTTATTCTCTTCCATTAATCCATGTGTCTACTTTCATATCAGTACAATGCTGTTTTAGTTACTTTAGCCTTATATTAATAGTATAATTTGAAGTCAGGTGATGTGATGCTTTCAGATTTGTTCTCTTTGCTTAGAATTGCTTTGGTTATTTGGGCTATTTTTTAATTCCACATGAAATTTAGGATTGTGTTTTCTAATTCTGTGAAAAATGACACTGGTATTTTCACAGAAATTATTTTGAATCTGTATATTACTTTGGGCAGTGTGGACATTTTTACAATGTTGATTCTTCCAATCATGACCATGGGATGTTTTTCCATTTGTGACATCAATGATTTCTTTCATCAGTGTTTTGTTGTCTCACTGCAGATACCTTTCACCTCCTTGGTTAAGTATATTCCTAGGTATATTTTTTATAGCCAATATAAATGAGATTGAGTTCTTGATTTTAATTCTCAGCTTGGTTGTTGTTATTGTATAGAAATGGCACTAATTTGTGTACATTGATTTTGTAACCTGAGACTTTATCAATTCTAGGAGTCTTTTGGAGGAGTCTGTAGGGTTTTCTAGGTATAATGTCATATCATCAGCAAACAGGGATAGTTGAATTTCTCTTTTTCAATATAGACATCCTTTATTTCTTTCTTTTGCCTGATTTCTCTGGCTAGGACACCCAGTACTATGTTGAAAAGAAGTGGTGACAGTGCACATTCTTGTCTTGTTCCAGTTCTTAGGGGTAATGCTTTCAACTTTTTTCAGTATGATGTTGGCTATGGGTTTGTCATATATGGCTTTTATTATTTGAGGTGTGTTCCTGTCTAGTTTGTTGAGGGTTTTTATCATAAAGGGATGCTGGATTTTATTAAATGTTTTTTTTGCATCTATCAAAATGATCATATGGGTTTTTTTTTAATGTGGTGACTCACACTTATTGACTTGCATATGTTACATACTTGCATGAAACCCACTTGATCATGGTGGATTATCTTTTTCATGTACTGTAGAATTCAATTTGCTAATATTTTGTTGAGGATTTTTGCTACATGATCATGAGGAATATTGGTCCATAGTTTTCTTTTTTTTGTTGTGTCCTTTACTGGCTTTGGTATCAGGCTGATAATGGCTTCATAGAATGAGTTAGGGTGGATTCTTTTCTTTTTAATATTTTGGAACAGTTTCAATAGGATTGGTACAAGTTCTCCTTTGTGGCTGTGGTAGAATTAGGCTATGAATACATCTTGTCCTGAGCTTTTGTTGTTCTTGGGAGATATTTTACCACTGATTCAAGCTCACTACTCATTACTGGTCTGTTCAGGATTTCCATTTCTTCCTGATTCAAGCTTAGGCCATTGAATTTTTCCAGAAATTTATCCATTTCCTCTAGATTTTTTAGTTCGTGGCATGGTAATTGAATCTTTTCTCTTCTTTTCTTGGTTAATCTAGCTAGTAGTCACTTGATTTCGTTTATCTTTTCAAAGAACCAATATTTAGTTTCATTGATCCTTTATAATTTTGTTTCAATTTCATTTAGTTCTGCTCTGATATTTGTTATTTCTTGTCTTCTGATAGCTTTGAGTTTGTTTGTTCTTGTTATTTTAGTTCCTTAAGGTATAATGGTAGGTTGTTAATTTGTGATCTTTCTGTCTTTTTGATGTAGGCATTTAGTGGTATGAATATCCCTCTTAGCACAACTTTTACTGCATCCCAGAGATTTTTGATAACTTGTGTCACTATTATCATTGATTTACAAAATTTTTTTTAAGTTTCTGTCTTCATTTTATCATTGGCCCAATGACCATTCAGCAAGAGGTTAGTTTTCATATATTTATATAGTTTTGAAAGTTCCCCTTCGAATTGATTTCTAGTTTTATTCCACTGCACTAAGAAGATACTTGATATGATTTTGATTTTTAAAACATTTTGAGACTTATTTTGTGGCCTAACATGTGGTCTACTTTGGAAAATCTTTCATATACTGATGAATATAATGTATATTTTGCAATTTTAGGGTAGAATGTTTTGTAAATGTCTATTAGGTCCATTTGCTCTAGAGTTTCCATTAAGTCCAATGTTCCTTTTTTTTTTTTTTTGAGACAGAGTCTCACTTTGTTGCCCAGGCTAGAGTGAGTGCCATGGTGTTAGCCTAGCTCACAGCAACCTCAAACTCCTGGGCTCAAGTGATCCTTCTGCCTCAACCTCCCAAGTATCTGGGACTACAGGCATGTGCCACCATGCCCGGCTAATTTTATATATATATGTGTGTATATATATATATATATATATATATATATATATATATATTAGTTGCCCAATTAATTTCTTTCTATTTTTAGTAGAGATGGGGTCTCGATCTTGCTCAGGCTGGTTTCAAACTCCTGACCTTGAACAATCCACCCACCTTGGCCTCCCAGAGTGTTAGGATTACAGGCGTGAGCCACCGCACCCGGCCAAGTCCAGTGTTTCTTTGTTGATTTTCTGCCTTGATGATCTGTCTAGTTCTGTCAGTGGAGTTTTATAGTCCACCACTATGATAGTACTGCCGTTTATTTCTTTTCCTAGGTCTAGCAGTATGGTAGCATTTGTTTTATGACTCTGGGAGCTCTGGTGTTAGGTGCACTTATATTTAGGATTGTTGTATTAATATTTTTCTTGTTGGATCGATCCCTTTGTCTTACATAATGACCTTCTCTGTCTTTTTGTAATATTGTTGATTTAAAATCTGTTTTACCTTATATAACAATAGCCACCCCTGCTCTCTTTTGGTTTCTATTTGCATGGAATTTTTTCCCCACACCTTTCCTTTGAGTCTATGAGAATCTGTATAATTTAATTTGAATGATTTGTCTTCAAGTTCTGAAATTCTTTCTTTTATTGAGTCTAGTCTATTGTTAAAGTTTTCCACTGTGTTTTGTATTTCCTTAAATGAATTTTTAATTTCCAAACATTCTGGGTTTTTAAAAATATATTTAACTCTTTAGTAAATTTTTCATTCATGTCTCAAATTATTTTTCTGATTTCTATGAATTGGTTTTCCATCTTCTCTTGGATATCATTGAGCTTTCCTAGAATCCACATTTTGAATTCTTTATCTGCCATTTCAGTATTCTTCATTTTGCTTGGGATCTATTGCTAGATCTTTGATGTGATATTTGGGTGGGGAGGTGTTGTTACACTCTGTTTTTCCATACTGCCAGAGTTCTTGCACTGATTCCTCCTTATCTGGAGAAGCTATCACTTCTTATTTTTTAATTTACTTTTGTTTAGATGGGACTTTCCTCTCTCCTTAATGGTGTGACTGTAGCATATATATTGACATTTGTTTTCCCTTATGAGTACCTTCAGGGGGCCAAACCTGTGAATAAATTCCTTGGTTATAGATACCCTTATTGTGGTGGTTTTCTCAAATGCTAGTTATGTGCAGGCTATAGTTATGGTGTACTATGCATGTAGGCAGGTTTACTGCCTTCTGCCAAGAAGGGGAGATGGAGGTTTCTGGAATTTTATCTCTTTTCCCTGCTCTGTGTACTCCTAACACTGTGAATTATACTGGAATGGCCAAGTTAGTCTCCAGGCCAGTAGATGGCACTTGTAGATATTTATTGACCAAGCCCAGTACAATTGAATCAGCAAATGATGTAAATGGCTTACAGGTTGACCTCCTTGCCAGTAGTGACACTTGTAGGAGAGAGCCAACTGATGTGGCATTTTGGGGACTTATGCCCAGCCCTAGTCAATCAGGAGAAGCACTTGGATGTCCCAGGTGATGCATGGGGCCCTGAAACCCCAAGGGTGCCCCTTCTTGTACTCCACAACTACTAAGGAAAATATGGGGGGCAAAGTTAGGGAGTGAGGCTGAGTCAAGGAAGCCTGATCAGGCTCCTCAAAGGTTGGTCCAAGCATTATCCCAATGGTGATCAGGGTCTGTTCCCAGGCCTCTGGTGCAAGCCTCCAGAGAGAGACAGAGGTGGCCCTCCCATGACAAAGAACCTGCTCATGGGGGAGGGGCCATTCAGAATCCACAGTCTAATGGCCAGAGGTTGGGTTTCCTTCACTCCTACTTTCCTGACCCAGTGGATCTACCTCTGGTGTCTGGCTTCCAGCAGCAGGCCAAACTAGCTAGGCCAGTCAAAAGACAAGTATGCTCAAACAATTTGGCAGCCTCAGTTTGTGAACCTCCTTGCTCAGGATACAAAGCACAGCTGCCCCACCCTTCCTGTGGGGGGGAGGGTTGCCCCATGCATGTGCCACAGCAGACTCACACCACACTCTCCTTTAAGTGCTACCCGTATGGGCTCCCTTCTCACTGGAGATCAGTTCACAAATTTCTACTTTGCGCCCCAGAATGACATGATAAAGTCCTTGGAGTATGGGATCAGGCCCAGGGACTCGTCCTGAGGCCCCTGAGTTCAACCACTTACTGTGACAGGTAGACGTGGGCTGACTCCAGGCTACCTGCAGAACGCTCAAGTAGGTCAACTGCAATTCTGCTGAAGTCTGGCCACCAGGGACGGTATGCTCCTCTAAGTGGGAGCAGACAAGCAGGCAGCTCTGGGGAAGGCCACTAGTCATGAAGTTCCTGGTCCGAACACCCCTTGGTCCTGCAGTAGCCCACAGCTGTGGCGGCAAAACTTGACCTGGGAGGGCAGGGAGATTGCCCAGGTTCCTGTTTCCCTCCCAGGTCTAGCAATGGGGAAGTAGCAACCTCAGGGTAGGGCTTAGGGCATTGGGGGAAGGGCTGCCCAGTGGCCTGGGGTCAGAAGAGCCTGTGGAACTCCATGTGAGCTCAAGCAGTGTCTCTGTGTGATCTCCTAGCAGCTCCCTATGCCACTCTGGAGGCCTATGAGTGTTAAGGAGCTCTTCTGTAGCTAAAACTGCGAAGATCCGAGGAAGGACTGTGGAGCCCCAAGGGTCTCTTGCCTACCCCTCCCCCGGGTCTGTGACCAGGGGCTGCTCAAAGCTGTCAGTGGCCCTGAGCAAGCAGTCTGGCTTCTACCTTCACCCTCAGTAAGTCCCATCACCTCTCTGTTATCTTCAAGCATTTTTTTTTATGATTTATTTGAAACATGGGTATTTGATGAATATCCTGATTGTTCTCTGAAGAAGATGCACACACCAGCTGCCTCTAGTCAGCCATCTTGCCAGTCTCATCTCTACCTCGCTTCTGAAGAACAGTTTTGCTGGATATAAGATTCATGGTTTTCCTTTTAGAACTTTGAATATATCAGCCCACTGCCAATAGCCTTCAAAGTTTCTGATAAAAAATCTATAATCGTATCGAGAAGTCCTTGTATGTGATCACTTCTCTTCTTCTGCTTTCACATCATTTTGTTGTATATTTTCTGTCAGCTTGGGAATTCATTATTCCAGATGTTCTGTCAGAGAAGTGGGAAAGCTTTAGAAACCATATTGCTGCCAATTTCATGGAACAACCACATTGTATCCTTTTGAAGGCTCTCATGAAGATATCCCAGGATAACATGAACTTTGTTCCCTAGGAAAGAAGGGTGGGGAATAAAATTTTCTAAAAAAGAGGGAGAGGCCAGGCACAGTGGCTGACACCTGCAACCCTAACACTGGGAGACTGAGGCAGGAGGATCGCTTAAGGCTAGGAGTTTGAGACCAACCCCAGCAAGAGTAAGACCCTGTCTCTATAAAAAATAGAAAAATTAGGCCGGGCGCGGTGGCTCAAGCCTGTAATCCTAGCTCTCTGGGAGGCCGAGGTGGGCGGATCATTTGAGCTCAGGAGTTTGAGACCAGCCTGAGCAAGAGCGAGACCCCATCTCTACTATAAATAGAAAGAAATTAATTGGCCAACTAATATATATAGAAAAAATTGGCCGGGCATGGTGGCGCATGCCTGTAGTCCCAGCTACTTGGGAGGCTGAGGCAGCAGGATTGCTTGAGCCCAGGAGTTTGAGGTTGCTGTGAGCTAGGCTGATGCCAC
>VSMD01129421.1:0-60400 GCA_008750895.1 Mirza zaza
TTTGACACAGAGTTTCACTTTATTGCCCAGGCTAGAGTGAGTGCCATGGCGTCAGCCTAGCTCACAGCAACCTCAAACTCCTGGGCTCAAGCAATCCTGCTGCCTCAGCCTCCCAAGTAGCTGGGACTACAGGCATGTGCCACCATGCCCGGCTAATTTTTTCTATATATATTTTAGTTGGCCAATTAATTTCTTTCTATTTATAGTAGAGATGGGGTCTCGCTCTTGCTCAGGCTGGTCTTGAACTCCTGAGCTCAAACGATCCACCCACCTCGGCCTCCCAGAGAGCTAGGATTACAGGCTTGAGCCACCGCGCCCGGCCTATCCTTTTTCTTAAGGAGGTATAAGCAGGATATTTTTAGGTGCATATTAAATATATTTGTGATGCTAAAATTTGGAGCTCCAGTCTAAGGTCATGTACTCTTTCTGGCCATATAATTAGATTATATCAGAAAGAAGCAAGTTTAGGGCTTTTAAATGTAAGTAGTAATAAATGTGTGAACGAAAATCAAAGTTAGAGGTGGCTGAGAGTGGAGGGTTCTGTAAAATGTCACCCCCAGATCTAGGACTTTCTATTTTGAATATACACCCTTAGCAATTCAGTTATTTGGAGAAGACCAACCTATAAAATGAGCCCATGATGAGGCAGCCTGTAAAGTGTATGTAGACATGATAAATCCAGGTATAAGAAGTTCCTCTCTCTTTCTAAGGACAGTGATTATAGGCATCATTTCACAGCTTACAGATCTTCAGACTAGGCCAGCATATTTGTATCACTGAATATCTGGTCAAATGGGAGTAACTTACATTTGTAATTGATGCCATATTATGGCATATTTGTGTACCCTGGGCTAGACAGATAAAGCACTGGATACTACCATCATTTAATATTTTCAAGATTTGAAGTTCAGCCGTTCTCAATTTTTTAATTTTTTTATTTATTTATTTATTTTTTTGCTGGGGCAGGGTTGATTTTATTTTTAAAAAGCTTCAGAAGTTATTCTATTATAAAGGAACATGGCTGAACAAGTACAGAACAGATTCCCCATTGTGAGTTCTCCTGATGGCTTCTGCGAGGATCATGGAGATGTCAATTACCTATATTTTGGAGCAATGCTTCATCTTGTCCTCCTGAGGTATGGTATTGGTGACTACTACTGCTTCAAAGCATGTGTTATTGATGCGAGAAATGGCTGGACCAGAAAAGATTCCATGAGTCAAGATGGCATAAACTCTGGTGGCTCCAGCTGAGAGAAGTTTGTCAGCTGTGTGGCAGATTGTGCCACAAGTGTCAGGCATGTCATCAACAAGGACGGCCACTCGATCCTTTCCATTTCCCACTAGCACCATGCGGTCCACTTCATTGGCCTTCTTCTGTTCTTTGTGAATCAAGGCAAAGTCCACATTCAGCCGGTCAGCAACGTAGGTTACTCTCTTAGTTCCACCAGCATCGGGTGAGACAATAGTGCAGTTCCTCCACTCAGACATGTTCTCCCTTATCCACTTCAGGCCAGCTGGCTCTTAATACAAATTGTCAACTGGGATATCAAAAAAGCCCTCTATTTGAGAAGCATGTAGGTCCATGGTGATAATATGATCTGCACCTGCTACAGACAGCATATTTGCAATAAGTTTGGCTGAAATTGGAGCCTGGCTCTTATCTTTCCTATCCTGCCAGGCATACAGGAAACATAGGAGGACTGGAGTGACCCGGCTGGCTGAAGCAATCTTGCAGGCATTAATCATAATCAAAATCTCCTTTAAATTGTCATTGGTGTCACCATAACCACACAGAACAATGTAGACATCCTCTCCACATACACTTTTGCCAATTTCCACACAGCTCTCCTGGTTGCTGAATTTCTCAGTCACCACCTTGCCTAGCTCCAGGCCCAGGCGGTCAGCAATCTTCTGGAACAAATCCTAGTGGGAGCTGCCACTGAAGATTTTGATATTCGGCATCT
Organism: Mirza zaza; assembly: GCA_008750895.1. NCBI lineage: Eukaryota > Metazoa > Chordata > Mammalia > Primates > Cheirogaleidae > Mirza > Mirza zaza. The sequence goes on from VSMD01129421.1 coordinate 1,965, forward strand.
TTGGCCAACTACCTTAGGCACTCTTCCCTAAGCGATCACTGCTGTGGCGGAGACAGGAACCGAAGTCGGCCCGGAGACTCAATGCTAACCTCTTCACGCTGCTACCATCTTCCATTCTCATTTTTAAATTGATGTAATCTTATTGCTGTGTGACAAGAAATTAGAATTCATATATGCTCTGTTTCTTTTTGGTATTTTAACTTTGTGTACCTTTGTTTAAATTACATTATGACCTTTAGTGAATGGCAAGGTCAAATAGACAAAGATCACTTTGTGCTCTAAAGACTAGTAGATAGGGCAAATACAGCTATTTCAGACTGGTGACCTTTTAACAATTTAGTCCTGAATTTAAAGTTCAAAATAAACCAGATCTGTCAGAAATGACTGGTTGTCTCAGTGCATATAGACCCATAGAAGCATCTACCTGCAAATGCTCTTTTGATTCCTAGCAAAATGAAGGGATGTTTAGATGCCTTTTTAGAATTTTTGGCTATATTAAGAAGGTTTTGAATAAAAACGAAAAGAAAGAATGAGAAATAAAGAACGACAAAATCAAGTAATGCCTTTAAGAGAAATGACAAAAGACATGTCATTTTAGTAACAACTGTAAATGCAAATTAGAATTGAGTGGCAGAGACTGATAGTGAATGCTGAGAAATAGCTGGGGAAAAAAGAAAGAAGAATGGTAGATGGTGGTGACAATCACAAAAAATGACAAAGTAATGAACACATCGAGATATAGTGAAAGAGAGAAAATGGCATGAAAGGATGACAACAGTCCACTGAAGTATAAAGGAGATTCTTCTTTAACTTAAATATTTTGATTATTTTAAAATTCTCAGTTGATAATTATTGTCTCAGGACTTTCTCCTGTCCTGGCTTTTCCCAGAATCAGTCATAGTCTCTCTCATATCTTTATATTTAAAATGAATGGTTTTACAATTATTTTATTATTAAACATACATTTTTAATTGTTAAAAACATCTCTAAAATGTATAAAGATAAAAATTTAAAAGTCTCTGTCTACAATGCTGGCCAAAGATAATATCTGTTATCATCTATATCTACTACTTTTTCTAATTATTCTTAATCTGCATAGATATATATTTTTGAGTAGATATTAAATCTATATGCTTCAAATATAATTAATTTATATGGTATAATTATTTTTTCATGAAAATTTCCCTTATCTATTTTTACATGTCAAATCAAATTGATCTGTGACAGCTTTACATTTTACCGGCTGTTTTAAAATTTCTGTCTTCTATAAACAATTTATAGAATTGTTGCAATTTATAGAACTGTTGCAATTAATACCATTGTATAAGTATGGCATACACTTATTAAATTATTTCTTTGGGATAAATTTTAGAAGTATAAATGCTTAGTTAACTGTTATGCATATTTTATGTAACTGTATGCATATTGACCAAGTCCATTTAGAAATTTTATAACAGGTTCTCTTTAGCAGTTTATTAGATTACCTGTTTCTTCATAACTTTCTCAACAATGAGATTTTTCATATATATAATACATATATATGTTTATATATGTGCACATACATTTTTAAAATATTTCATCATTATTTGTTAGTCTTTGGGTCAGATTTATTGTAGAGTTAATATTTTCATAATTGCTTTGTAAGAATTTTGTATATGATGAACATGATCCTGTCTTTATCACATATATTTCAAATGTGTTTTATATTTTTCTTGCTTGTTCTTTTAATTTTATTCAGATTTTTTATTCTTTTCAGGAGTTTCTTAATTTTAATGTCATTAAATCAACTAATTCTTATATGATAATTGCATTGATGTTATGCTTAGGATGGCTTTCTTGCATTCCTAGATATACAATCAGAGGTCATAAATCTTGACATTAAACAAAGAAATCATTTATGTAACAGAAGACATCATCAATAAAGAAAAAGTTGGAATAGAAGGGAACATTTTCAGCAGTATGTATAACAAATGATAATTAACTGTAATATAAGATCTGAAAAACCTTTCAGAAAAATTAATACAAAACATTTCTCTAAAAATTTTAAGATTATTGACAGGTAAATACCACATCAAAAACACAAATGAATGATATACATATATACAATATAATCTGCGTTAACATTTACTAATATACCATTGATCATCCATCAGGTTAGAGAAAATATAAAATATTGGCAACATTTAGTGTTGGCAAATAACACTGAATAAGAAATTTGTAATTTGTTAAATTGAAAACAATAAAGCATGGAAAATTTGATTGCGTTTATCAAAATTAAAACTGTAAATTTTTAAATTTACTCCAATAAATAATTTCTAGCTATTTTCCCACAAAAGAATACTTGTACTTAGGCAAAGCTACATGGTTGCCTATATATATGGATATATATGGAGGGAGAAAGAGCGTATTGTTTATATTTATTAATTTTGATTTCAAATAAGAGAACCTAACCCAAGCAAAATTAAAGAAAAGGGAATGTAGTCTAGTTCATATGCAAGTGCAAGATACTTCACATGCAAGTGAAGTATCTAGAGATAGCCCTGGTTTTAGTCAAAGAGAGACCTAAGAGTTTCAGAAATACAATCAAGTCATGCTATTACATTCTCTCTATCTTTGAATTACATTATTATTTCTGTTGGTTCCAAGTTGCCTCTCACTTATTATTGACAAAATGGCTGCCATTAATTTCAGGCTTAGCTAACAGAAATATAAATTTTCACTAGATAAAAGAGAGCACTTTAAATTATGGTACACTGTACAGAATCAGATCACTTGCCCATTCCTAATCAGACAATGTGGCTAAGAAAATTCTAAGACCTACTTAGTCAGGCTTGAGTCATATGACCACCCCTGATGCTAGGGCTGGAGTTGACCCAAACCACATGAACTGTGGTGATGTCTTATAAACATGGGCTCTGTTAAAAAATATGGTGAATGAATGGATGCTGGAAGTCCATAAATGCATAGTATAATGAGTTATGTTTTTAGATGAGAACAATACAATTCACATAATGACATAAATTGTATATCTTTTTATAAAAGTGGGCAATAAATCTAAAGTCTTAACACATACATGTATGAAAGTAAATATAAAAAGTATTTAAATGTACACCCAGCTGCCAATATCATGGAAAAAGGCTGGTATTTGAAGAGGATATTTTTATCACTTAATATATTTCTGAATAAACTTTACAATGCTAGTTCTACAATCTCCAGTTTTCTCAGCATCATTTGTTAAAAAGAGTACCCCCATTATGTATCTTGGTATCCTTGTTGAAGATCAGTTGACCATCCATGTGTGGATTTATTTCTGGTCTCTCTATTCTGTTCCATTGGTCTAAATGCCTGCCATTATGCCAGTACCACATGGTTTTAATTATCATAAATTTGGAATATAGTTTAAATCAGAAAAATTAGAAAGTGTGGTACTTCCATCTTTGTCCTTCTTTCTGAAGATCCCTCCAGCTACCAGCTACTTTTGTGATTCTACATAAATTTTATGACTTTTTTTTCTATTTCTGCAAAAACTGCCATTGAGGTGTTAATAGAGATTGCATGGAATCTGTAGATAGTTTTAAGTACATAGCAAAGGAAACTTTTAACAGAGTGAAAAGGGAACCTATAGGATGGAAGAAACTATTTGGAAACTATCAGATGAAAGGTTAATATCCAAAATATATAAGAATATTGTATGACTCAATAAGAAAGCAAACAATCAAATAATGCAATTTAAAAATAGTCAAAGAGGTACTAGTTCATCATTGTTTTTTGTATATGAGTAGTGCACCATATGGAGGAAGGGCATGCTTGTAGCCCTGGGTTGGGTGAGGCAAAAGCATTATATGTAATCAAAATGTTTGTACCCACATAATATTCTGAAATTTTAAAAAATAAAAATAAATAAAAAATAAAAATAAGCCAAGGACTTGAGTAGGCATTTCTCCAAAAAGGGCAGACAAATGACCACCGGATGTATGAAATGTGCTCAACATCGCTAATCAGAGAAATGCAATTCAAAACCACAATGACATATTACCTTACACCTGTTAGTATGACTGTAATTTTAAAAAGTGTTGGCAAGGATACAGAGAAATTAGAGCTCTTATACACTGTTGCTGGGAAAGTAGAATGGTGCAGCCACTATGGAAAGTAACAAGGAGGTTCCTCAAAAATTTAAAAATAGAACTATTATATGATCCAGGAATCCTACTTATGGGTACATACCCAAAAGAATTGAAATCAGAATCTGTAAGTGATATCTGCATGTCCACATTAATTGTAGCATTATTTGCAATAGCCAATATATGGAAACAACCCAAATGCCCATCAACAGATAAATGGACAAAGAAAATGTGATATAGGCAGAATGGAATATGATTTAGCCTTTAAAAAGTATGATATTCTGCCATTTGTGACAACATGGACTGACCTACAGTACATTGTGCTAAATGAAATAAACCAGTTACAGGACAAATACTACATAATTCTACTTACATAAGATCTCTAAATTTGTCAAACTGATAGAAGCAGAGATAAAATGGTGGTTGCCAGGAAACAGGTAGAGGGAGAAATGAGGAATTGTTGCTCAATACGTATAAAGTTTCTATTATGCAAGACAGATAACTTCTAGAGATCTGGTATACAAAATAGCACCAAAAATTAACAATATGATATTGTTATAAAATGTTATAAAAAAGTCATTATAAAATGACTTTTATTTCTTTAAGTACTTTTAAAATTTTAGTGTTTGATTTAAAACATTAATTCATATAGAAATAGGTGTATAAGATATTAATATGGCTTTACTATTTTCCAGATTATTAGTAAGTTGTTCCAAGACCATTTATGCAATAATTTTATTTTCCCACTAAACATAATGGCTATTCTATTATTATTCTATTATTTTAAATAATTTTAGTCTAATGATTTGTTTTTGAGATTTATATTCTGCCCATTAATCTATTTATTCTGGTCCCAAAACACACTATTTTTAATTTTTAATTAATTTTTAAAAGCTCTTCCTAATCTTAAATTTTTAAGATTTAATTTTTAATTAATTTTTAAAAGCTCTTCCTAATCTTAAATTTATATTATTCCATTTGACATTTAGAAGAATGTTAAAGGCCCAACCCCTTCAAAACTATCAATATTCTATTCTGAGAGAATTACATTTTATACATTATTTTAAGAAAATTGGTTTCTTTATAATATTGACTACTTAACATCCATGATAATGGGCTTTCCAATTTAAAAATTACTCCTTTTATATCTCTTAATTAGTTTTATAATTTTCTTCACACAGTTTTTCTCGTTATGGTGTTAATATCCCCCGGCATTTTATATTTTTTTAAGTTATTGTAAATGCAACTCTATCTCCACTCCCATTTCTAAGTGGAGAGGTGGAATACAGGGTAACTGTTGATATTTTTATTCTTCATGCAATATTAATTTAGTGTTTGTGTATATAGTTTTTATGTTTCATTGAAATATTCTTTATTTACCATAATTTCTTCCACTTGAAGTTATTTTTAGTATATTCTGTGGTTTTTAGTATATTCACAAAGTTGTACAACCATCACCAGTATTTAAGCATATGTGACTGACTTCTTTCATCTACCAAAATGTGTCAAGGTTCATCCATGTTGTAGTATGGATTATTACTTCATACTTTTATGGACAAATAATATTCAATATGCCATATTTTGTTAATCTGCTTTTTAGGTGATGGGCATTTGGGTTGTTTCCACCTTTTGGCTATTACTAGGTTATAGGGGGCTGGAGTTGAGTATTGTACTAAAAATGTGTTTTATTTTCTGCATCCTCATGCTTTTGACACCTTGTTCACCCTGTGGGGACTGCCCTTCTGCAGGCTTTGCAAATTCCTAGAGATAGTAAACAACTCACCTATGAGCATACTTTTCAGATGCAAACCAACTACTCTAGAACCCACACCTCAAACACCTTACTTATTATGGAGCACTCACACTTCAAGACATTATCCACTTGCCCTATTCATCCCCAAACCAGATTTAATATAAATAGGAAAATACTCTAAGTCCCAGAGCCTGCTGAAATTAGTCCAAGTAGCCTATTCTAAGCCTGCTTACCATACCTTGCTTGTTCCTTCCCAAAGAAACCACAATAAAGGCTCTTGCCTACAGTTCCTCCTTTTTCCTTTTCTCTTTTGGCTTTTTAACCCGCCCCTGTGCTTCCCCATATGGACTTTGGGATATGGTTTGCTCCACTTTGGGGAACTGTGAGTAACAAACTCTCCTTTCAATGGCAATCATCTACTGATCTTAGTATACTTTATCTTTTATGCTAATACATAATATTTTAAATCAGGGATATCAGTCCCCCAGATAGATTAGGTTCTGGTAAAGTAATTTCCATTGAGAGCAAGCCTCATTAATAAGAACAGAATGTCCAGGTGTATTTAATAATGTTTACATTTCCCCTTCACTGCTGCAAACATGAGGGGATTTTTCTGCAATCTTTTTACTATGAGAATATCTCAGGCCTCCTAATGGTAAAACTCATGAAAGTGCAGAGGCCCCCCTGGCATTTTAAACTCTCAAGCTTGTCCACAGTGAGGCTTCAAGGATTCATCAATTATCATTTGTTTTTCTACCCTGATACTGCTTCCAGCAGCAGTTTCTACTCCTGTGCTTCTGCTCAAGTAAGCTGCAAGTCTCTGCATCTGCCCTTTGACCCTCAAATTTTGGGTTCCCAGGTTTATCCTGTAATCTCATTTCTCTGACGGATCTAAGAGGAGTTGTTTATTTTCAGTTTGCTCAGTGTTTTATTTGTTGTGAGGATGAGTGATGACTTCCAAGTTCCTTATAGCCTGGGTTGGAAACCAGAAAATCAATGTTTTTATTTACAGTCTTTTTAAAAATTATTTAATTGTATAATTTTCTTTTTCATCTGACTTTATGTAAGATTGTATTTTTATGGTTTTGTTATTTAAAAAAATAAATTAGTAAGCTTCTTATACAGCTCTTTGCTAAATAACAGTTAATTATCTAAATGTTACTGAAGAGGTAGATTTTATGATAAATATGGTACACTAAAGTGACCATAAATATGCAGGAAACTAAAATAAATAAATGATGTATAAATACAAAACATGATTTAAAAATTACCTCAAGGACATTATATTTGAGTTCTAACAAACCTTTGAGGAATACCTAATTCCTATGTAATAAAAACTGATTTATGCTATTTAATCCCTTATAAATTTTTCTGTACAGAATATAAAATATATTTATGCAAATTATACTACAATGATCAGCCCCTCTTGTTCACCTGAACATATATCATTTAAACAGACAAACATTTCACTTGATGTTCAGAGTATAGCGAGGTAAATTTCTAGCATATTATATGAGTTTAGGGAAACAAAACTTTTCTCAGGCCCACTGGAAACTTCCCAGTGTTCCTTGCTGGAATAGTACTTAGACGTTAGGAGCTGAGAATCTGGAATGAAATGACTGACATTCACATATTATTCTGTTTCTTGATGACTGTGTTAATTGAGCTAATAACTAAGCCTCTCATCTTCAGTTTATTTATCCATAAAAATCCTACATAATAGTGCTACCTTCATATGATTGTGATGAAAAATAATGATGTTAAAAATTTACAGTGCTTTGAGTATTGTGTGACCTATATATAGCAATCTGAAATACACTATTATATTTATTTTAGTAATTTTATGTATATAAAAAATTCAATAAAGTTAAACTTTTTATCTTGTAGCTGTATAGCTATTTTATAATCTAAGGTGTCTCTGAGTTTCTGCTCTGCGTGGTTATAGTATTTCCACTGTAGTATGTTATTTATAACTATAGTGCTTATTATGAACAGAAATCTAAGACATCACTTATGAATAAAGAAAAGTTATTAGTTCATGTAACTGTGAAATTTATTTGTTGAATTATCTTCAGATAAGCTGTATGCAAATGTTCAAAAATACCATCAGATTTTCTCTTTTCCATATCTCGTTTCAGTTTGTCTTTTCAATTTGCATACTGGTTTAATGTTCTTCTGCAAATTGATTCTTCCAAGGTGGTGAGACACATAAGTGTTCCTAGTCCCACATTACATTGTCTACCTCATAAAAACAGAATAGAAAGTATCTGTTTCTCAATTGTGGGGCTGGGGGTAAGGAGAAGGGGGCAGGTGACATCTGAATCATGTTTCCTCCCTCCCTTATTTATACAAATACCTACCATCAAGAGACAATGTGCTCTGGTTGATTGCCTTGACTTACTTGCCCATTGCTCTGTGTTGGCTGGGAGCATTACTGTGGTTGTCAGTCCTCTCAGAGTAGTGTGGACCTGCTGCTTGGTTCACAAATGAAACGATGCTGTGTAGGCCAGAGCATCATATAAATTCTGAAAGGAATAGAGAAAATTGTAAAATCATTTTCACTAAATTGTCCTCCATATGTCATTGCTATTTTTTGAAGTTAGATTTATTTGGTACCTGAGAAGAAATGTAGCAACTCAAGCAATATTACTACTATCAATATATAAAACAAACAGATAAGCCACATGGAAAAACAAAAAGAAACACATATTTTCTCATACACATCTTCAGACCCCAAGATTGACATTCTGAAAGATAGACATCAGCAACAAAAATGAAAATAAATTATAATTTTTATATCTGCCACCTATTGCTATTCTGCCTTTTGTATGTGTATGTTAGAAAAAATAACTACTTAGACTTAAAAGTGACCTTCAATTTATAATTCTGATCATTCTAGTATTTATGTACAAGTGATAGTAATGTATTAACTATTTAAAACTAATACACTACTTTGTTTTATTTAAATTGATGTTTATTAGAGTTTGAAATATTCTCATACAAAATAATAAAATGATTTCAAACCAATGGGAGAAATAGGACTTTATCCAACTTTAGATAAAATAATGTATGAAATATTATAATCTAATTTTTTCTTTTTTCTCCATTATAGTCACTAATTAAAAATATTTATTGAATATCCTTTGTCATAAGCTCTAAGGTTTGCAGAAGTAGGAAGAAAGAGAAAAGGTCCAAAACCCTATGTCACAAATCTTTACAGTCTAGTTTTTTCTTTATAACATGAATAAATGACATTCAACAAATATTTATACATTTCATGTTTAAAAATTTAATAATGGTTGACATGACAGAATTTATTTTAGATTATATAAACCAATTTCTCACTTGATTACTCTTAGATGGAAAAAAAATCAAGTTAGAATTTAAGTAATTTGCCTCTATTAAATAATGTTGATAAATCTGTGGACTAGAAGGTAGGCTTTAAACTTTTTCTAAATAGCATGTGGGTGATTAAATTTTAGGACTAGACAGAGATTATGAAAATTATAAGTTTCTCTTCTTCCTAAAATGATTCTGTGAAAAATGAGACTGGTATTTGTGGGTTCCTCATTGTCAGAGGATTATAAAAATGGGCTGGAGTAAATCAGATTGATTTACTCTTTTGACCACACTCAATTAGACCACACACATATAAATATTTTCAAAGTTAGAACTTATTGACATTCTTATGAATTATTATGCCATCTACCCATTAAAGTGATAGATATAACAGGCTATTCTAAAACACCCATTGAACTTTCATTTAGTCTGATTGAAATTGAGATTGTAGTTAAAATCTGTTGACTTGTTCTGAGTATAATATTTAATTTCAGTGTTTGTTCTTTAAAAAATTAAAGCAAAATAATTGTGTAATTCTTGGATAATAAAGTATTTGTCTGGTCTTTGTTCCCAGTTCCTGGAATGGAGCCTCTAGACTCTTTGAAATTCCTCAGGGTTAGGAGTGTTTTTGTTACTTATGATGGCCCTCTAGAAACGTACCTGAATTTATGTTAATGAGGTGACTCTGATGGGCCTCTAGATAGTTTTAGGATGGGGACTGGCTATAAAAGGGAAACAAATATGTAATTAGATGGTTGAAGTTTTAAGTCATGTGATATCAGCTCAGCTGAACCTACTGAGAGAAAATAAGGGCTAGAGATATGAATTTAATCACATGGCTAATGATTGGAATAATCATGCCTGTATAATAAAACCTAATAAACTCACGGTATCCAATCCTTAGGGTGCACTTCCTTGTTGTTGATACACCTAGATATGACAGGCGGGTTCTGACTCTGCAAGTAGAGGATGTGGAAATTGCCACATTTAGCACCCTTCCAGAGCTTGCTCTATGGGTCTCTTCTTTTGGCTGGTCCCAATTTGCATGCTTCACAATAAAACTATAATTTTAAGTATAGTACTTCCCTGAGTTTTATGATTCATTCTGGTAAATTATGGAACCTGAGAGGGTAGCAGGAACTCCCAAAATTACAGCCCATTGGTCAGGAGTCCGTGTAGCCTAGAAACTTCCAAACTTGCAACTGGTGTCTGATTTAAGGGCAGTATTGTGGGAGACTGTGCTCTAAAACAGAGGTATGACCTAACTCCAGGAAGTTAGTGTCAGAATAGCATTGTGATAATACAAGATATTTTTAATTAAAATATGAACTATGTTCTTAATAAGAACAGATTTATTTAAAATTTTTGTCGCCATAAGTATAAAAAAGTAAAAATCTTTAACAACAGTATAATTATTCTTAAAAATATATTTTATATATCTTTGAATATATTTGAATCAACATTATATATTTCTTTAAAATATCAGAGCTCAATAACAAAGGCATTATAAATAATACATTTTTTTTCCTTGAGTCAGGGTCTCAGTCTGGTGCTGAGGCTGGTCTCAAACCCCTGACCTCAAGGAATCCTAGGGCAAGACAGCTCTCTGAAGCCTCTTTTGTAGTAATATGAGCATTAATACTACTCACAAAGGCAGAGCCCTCATGACCTAATCACTTCCCAGAGATTTCACCTTCTAACACTATCAACTTGGTGAACAGGTTTCAACACTTGAATTTTGGAGGGAAACATATGTTCAAACCATAGCACAAACTGAATAGCATTTTGGATTAAGTAAAATATTTACAGATGTCATTTTTGAAATAAGCATAAATGTATTTCCAGCAGTATATAATTTTTATATAAAATGAGTCAAAGAAAGAAAGTTTCATAGAAATCTCTGAAAAATACCAATGGAAAGAAATAATGGCAACAAAAACAGTTGTAAAGAGTGCTAGTAAAATACACAAAAATCAACTGAACTCATAATGTTTGACATTTTGGTATTTGCAGGTAAGTATGGAGTAATAGATTTTCTACAATATATATACATAAGATTATTAATCACCTGAGAAATTTTATGGATTAAATGTATAGTTAGAAATAAAAATTCTAGTTTTCAAAAGCAGGGGGAATTATGTAAGTCCACGTTGACATTATCTCAAAGCTATTACCAAGGTCTGAATTACTGGAGCTCTCACTACCTTTCCTTGATACTGGGACCAGTCACCAGAAGTGATGGTGAGGATGAGGGAAATCTAGACTATCAATTCAAATTTACCTGTGCAGTCTGGTGTTAACAGGGTAAAACTCAAAGGTTAAGCAGTGTTGGTGATGGCATTCTGCATTCTATTCATCTCATAATGTACTTACATGCCTTATTATTGGCAATATATGGATATGGTCCCAACAATATAAATAAAATTGAATCCTTCCCTCAGCCCAGTGTTGTCTAATTGGCTATATCTTTAAGGGATGTGGTTTTTCTCCAGATCACTTTTATAAATATCTAGCATACGTCTTGAATTAGAAAGTAAATCATTCATTGCCTCTTTTCTCATATATGTGTAATGGTCCACATGAATAAACATTTATATGCTAGGCAGAAAAGATTGAGATCATGAATGTGAGCACATTTGACAATTTTTTATCTTTTTCAAATTATTTCTTCAGTGAACCTCCTTTGAACAATTGGTTTTAAGAACTGTATAGAATATTAGACATACAAAAATTTATCTTTCAGGAATCTTCAACTCAAGGCTACAAATAGAAGTGGAAAAAAATAAATGCAATAACATTGACTATAAAAGATGGGTGAGCAAAGGAAATTGTGCTTTAGTTTCAAGCAAATATTTATCTCAAATTTTTACTAAATTTGGGAAAATAAATGAATTGCTCAGAATTACTGTGTCTTTATTTGTGAATGTGTATAAAGACATAAATCTTAGATTGTCAATTTTTTTCTTTTTTATAATTGGGATACTGTATAACAATTACGTAGCTCAATTTTTTAAAATAAAATGTCCCATTATTATTTTGTGCTTTGAATTTCTCTAGTAAAATATATAAGACCAGGTTGAAAGGGTACTCAAGGGAAATTAATAGTGAGATATTAATATTTCAGTTGAGTTTTATGATTAGCAAGTTCTTGCTTACATAATTTGTAGATGATATTTAAGGCAGAACAAAAATAGCAATAATATTTAAACCGTAAGTAATGATAAACAATAGGATTTCAGTATTGATAGTGCTCTTTGTGTTCAGAGAATGGTATGTCTAAAAGCCTAGTATATAGAGAGAGCATGAATAAGGTATCAGGACAAGGATAACATCTCGTCGATGGCCCTTTAAGACATTACACTTAAAGGCTGCTGTCATCATATGATATGGTAAGTATGCATTCACTAATCATTCTCCCATCTTTTTCTTTTTAATTTCAAACCATAAAGAGGTAAAACTGTTTTTGTTACATGGATAACTTTTATAATACTTAAGTCGGGGCTTTTATTGTGCCAGACACCATAACAGTGTTCATTGTATCCAGTGGTTTTTCCCACTCTCTCCCATTTCTCAAAGCACACAATGCCCCTTTTATCTTAGCGAATCCAAAGTCACTTTAATAAACATATGTTCTACAACACAGGCTGGCAACCACAGCCCTTGAGTCATGTTGAGCCAATGACTGTTTTTGTAAATAAAGTTTTATTGGAACACAGCCATGTCCTTTTATTTATGTTGTCCACAGAAGATTTCACATCTTTAACAGCAGAATTGAGTAGTTGCAACAGAGACCTTATTTCTTGCAGAGCCTAAAATATTTACCATTTTGCCATTTACATTAATAAAAGTTTGCCAACCTCTGTTCTACAACATTCAGAAAGATGATGGGATGAAATGGAGGGAGAGAGAGTAGATAGTGGACTACTGTGTCAGTACCACCAAGCAAAGAGATGAAGCATTGGACCAGGGAAGTGACCATAAAATAGTGAGGAAGAAGAAGAAATAATTAGGCCTGTCAGAGTCCAGGGCATTGATGCTAAATTGCAAATAGTATTGCTACTAACAACATTCACAGAAAAACACTGGCAATAGTTTCGAGTTGTACTGATTTTCATTGTTTTATGTCAATGAAAACAGTTAACAGAATGCTCCAAAAATTTGTGAAATATTTAGATCAGAATTTTACTCCCTATGAAGTAGTGAGTTCCTACCAGTAAACTTCTATTGTTGCTATTTTAAATATTTTTAAGTATTTTTTTATTGTATTATTACTAGATTTGCTCTTTTGCTCCTCTACTGGACACTTTCTGATGTAACGAGTATTATTCTATTTTTCCACAAGTGGAAAATAAAGAAAAGAATTCCTGTAACAAAAATAATTCTTGCTTTTGACAATTGTGAATAGCCAAATTTTTAGAATAGCTCTTCTCTTTCAGCAGAAAAGAAGACCCATTTATTAATTACTAAGCTTAGAAAAACATACATGACCAAATTTTAGTATACTTAACTTTTTAGAATTTTCCCTCATTCACCCAAACTGAATATATGGTTATCTTTTAAGATACATATACTATCTTAAATAATATACTTGAATGTTCTTGGTATTTTCAGATACTTTTCTATGTAAGGCAGCAGTTTGTTGAGTTGTTCCTGGATGAGTAAGTATAATTTTTCACTCCATTTTCTTCAGTCAGAAAAAAAATAAGTCATGAAGAAAGTAAGAAAAAATTTTCACTCCACTTTAGAATTGTTGGCCTCAAATTCAAGATCCTTCACACTCTTTAGTCAACATTCCTTTTTTACAAAAAGCCTATTCCAGTAGTAATCGGCTAATTATTGTTCACATTGTTCCGTTTTCTTCCATCACTATTGTACCCTATCTCTCCAACTACCCCACTTTCCAGAATTCTTTTGTAAGATACTGGGCTATAAGGAACAGACACCTTCCAGCTGCTGTTTACTGCTTAATTGCCTACCGCAAGGCATCATGAGTATATTATGGGATGCAGAGGAGAAAGACAAAGAGAGTGGAAACCTGAGTCTCTCAGCTAGGACCCGGAACAGGTTAGGGCCTATCAGGGGCAGGCTGAAGTAATAAAAAATAAAAAAATCACTGTGGGGGTGGATGCTTGACCAGTATGTAGGTAACGAAGTTATAAAAGGGGGCTTGCACACAAAGGAGGGTCCTTGCCCGGGGAAGAGGCCACTGTGTTGGCACTCTGGGGGCTTGGACCCTAGCTCGAGCTAGACAATAAAACTCCTTTTGGTAATTACAGCCTCGGTGACTCTGTCTCTCTGTCCTGCGGCCTTGCGAATCTCGGATATAACACTTTAAGTCCCAGGTAAAGCTCATTCTTTTACGTAAAGATCTGTAAGTTACTTCAGTTCACAGTAGCTTGTTTTTCCACTAAAGTCCTGGGTACTTATTCCATGACCTATTAATTCTAATCACACCATACATTTTAATCCCTTTTGTATTTCACTGTGAACAGTTTGATATCATTTATAACCTCTTTTGCTTTCTATGCTTATCCTCCTACATTCTCCAAACACAATGCAAGGTCCTTAAAACAAAGGACCATGTTGAAAGGCTAATATGTGTCTCAGACATCTTTACCTATGAGCAATAATTTCTTCATCATCATATTTGAACTTTTCCCCTATTATTTTAAATAGCCATGTTACTTTGGGATATTTTTGGTAGGAAATATACTCCTACTTTTCAATTTTGAGTAGCTTTTATTCTTCAGTCAGAAAAAAATAAGTAATGAAGAAATGAATAACTTTCTCTTGAGGTGAAGGGCATGTATGTAGTATAGCCAGAGTCATATTTATCTCAATATTTGAAGTAAAAGAGAGAGAGATCTCTTCATTGCAGCCACAAACTCCCACCTTCTAGGATCTGGAGAGAATTTAAAATGAGAAAATTAGAGTATATACAATATATTATCTGGCACATATTAAGTATTCAACAAATGCTAACTCAATTAGTGCCTGCCCTTTTTCTGGAATATAATACCCATTCTCATTTTAAATGTGTTCACTTGAAGTGGCAGGAAACTCTAGGCTATACATGACACAGACATAACAAATTTCTCCAATAAAAATATTAATTGTTTATTTTTGTTTCCTTAAGCTTTTTGGCTTTCTTCTATACTAAGTCATACTTGCATATTAATTTCAAAATACTTTATGGGTTACAAACTCTTTTTAAAAAGATAAAATATAACAATATATTTACTCACGTTTAATAGGCAATGCATGATATTAAAAATATGATTATATAATTGGTTTACATTTTTCATACAAACTGATTATTTAGTTCAGTCAGAAGTAGTATCTCTGTGATGAGAATCAAAATAGCCAATTTCAGCAGTACTTTTGGTGGATACTGAGATGTTATAACTAGATATGCACTTATGATTGAAAGATTTATTTTTCCCAGCTTCTTGAATCACTGTGAAAAATATCCCTTAGCTGTCAGACTATTTTAAGCTTTGCCTTGGTTGAAGACAACTGCCCTGCTCAAGGTCGCATATTCTTCCATAGGCATCTTTCATGTAAATGTGCAGCTATCAAGGTTTGTCCCTGACATTCTAACTGTGGGAACAAATTTGAAGATGGATTTCAAGTCTACAGCTCCTACTGGCATAGCTGAGGCCTTCTTTAGGACTACATGGTGGCTCAACTTCTCCCTCTTACCAATCCTGTTTGCTTCCTTCCCTTGCACAGTGCTAATCCCAAGAACATTCCCTCCTGAACATCCTATATGCTAATGTATGCCATTTCTAAAGAATCCAAATTGAGACGGTGCTAATTAAATTGTAAATAATCTTTTTAATTCATAAGATTTTCTTAACCTGGAATCTTCTACCCTTATATGCACCAAAGTGATTTTCTGTTATGCCAGTACTCTGATACTTAAATAATTGGATTTTATCCTCAAAAGTAGGGAAAAAAGAGAAACCACATTAGATTCTGATTTATTTCTCATTTCTGAATCCAGTAATTAAATTAGTTCAACTTGAGAAACTGGAATAATATTTTATTTTTGTGTAAAATGGAAAGAAATTAGAAGCAATCTGTGTATTAAGTTCACTAGACAAAGAATGTAGAAAGTAGACCATGAATTTAAAAGATCACCTGGAACAAAAACCATGAAAGAATGGCTTTAGCAATTGACAAAAATAACAACAAAGAATAAAGACATAAAGAAAAAAATGGAAGGGGGAAGAAAGAAAATAAGCCAGGGAGAAAGAAAGAAAGAAAGAAAGAAAGAAAGAAAGAAAGAAAGAAAGAAAGAAAGAAAGAAAGAAAGAAAGAAAGAAGAAACAGAAAGATGGGTTGATCGAGGGAAGCTTTACTATATTAAAAATTATAAAGTTAGGTTGTTTAGGTATTGCCATTTGTATAAGACTTAATAAAATGTCAATGAAGTCAATAAACAAGTGCTAATATTTGTGATAATTTAGTGTAGGAAATATTTGGCATGTCCTATCTGTATGGTGAATAAACATTCATAAAATGTGTTTTGGGAAACTTGTTTTTTATTTTTAAGATAATGAAGTTATGTCCCTATATCACTAATTATATAAAAATAATCAAAATTATTAAATAATAAAATGTAGAAAATAAAATTATTGGTGAAGAGGAGGTGAAGCAAGTTGGGTAGGAGGGAGTGGAGCAAGATGGTGAAATAGAAACCTCCAGTGATTATCCCTCTGCCTAAATACCAAATTAAACAACTATCCACTCAAGCAAGCACCTTCAGAAGAACCAGAAATCAGGTGAGTGATCATACTACCCTAGTTTTACCATTATATCAAGTAAAAAGGCACTGGAGAGGGCAGAAAACACAGGTTTGCATTACCTATGCCACCCCAACCCACCCCCCAACAGTGCCACACCAGTGCACCATGTGGAGAGAGAATCTGCGTCCAGGGTTGGGACAGTGAAGTGATTGTGCAACTGTGCATTGAAACTAAGGGCTACCCTGGCACAAGGGGACACAGCACAGGACAGAATTCTGCCAGTGCCCATGGAGGGAACATTTAGACCAGTCAGGCCAAGGAGAAATCTCTGCCCTAAAACTAGAATTCTGACTGGCCCCACCACCATCGCAAAAAAAGCAGCCTAGATCCTAGACAGATTCTTAGGGCAGTTGGGCCAGAAATGCTGCAGACCTTGAATAATTCCTATGGATATCCTAGCTCAGAGGCAGTGGACTTGGGGTGCATGTGCCCCATGAGACATCAATAGTGGTGGCCAAGCCAGTATCTGTGTCACCACCCCCCTCCCCACCCAACTACAGGCAGTGTGGCTCAGGGAGTCTTCTTCCACTTGGGGAAAGGAAAGGGAAAAGTTTAGAGGACTTTGTTTTACAACATGAGTACCAGCTCAGCCACAGTAAGATAAAGTACCAAG
The DNA here is from genome assembly GCA_008750895.1 of Mirza zaza. Lineage (NCBI taxonomy): Eukaryota > Metazoa > Chordata > Mammalia > Primates > Cheirogaleidae > Mirza > Mirza zaza. Next base: position 19,602 of record VSMD01129421.1, read on the forward strand.
CAGACTTCTGAAGCCCCTGAGTCCAGGCCTTAGTTCCTAGAAGAGTGAGAGACTTTGCCTGGCAATCTAGGGAATTCTCCACATATCTTACCTAAGTGCACCAAGGTGGTACCACCAGGAGTCTGCCAGAGTCACAGCATTACTGGGCTTGGGGCAACCCCAGTGTTCATATCACTGCAGTGATCAAAGACATAAATCTACATAGATTCTTGTTATCAGCCATTTATCAGATGTACACAAATCAAATATTTTCTCACGTCCTGCAGGTTGTCTATTCGCTCTAATGATAGTTTCCTTGGCTGTGCAGAAACTTTTTAATTTGATCAGTTCCCATTTAGTTATTTTTGTTGCTGCTGTGATTGCTTTGGGGGTCTCTTCATAAATTCTTTATCTAGGCTGATATCTGAAAGAGTCTTCCCTACATTTTCTTCTAGTATTCTTAAGTTTTCATGCCTTAGATTTAAGTCTGTTATCCATTGTGAATTGATTTTTTTTAAGAACTGAGAGGTGGGGATCCAGTTTTAATCTTCTGGATGTAGTCATCCAGTTTTCCCAGCACCATTTATTGAAAAGAGATGTTTTCCTCACTGTATATTTTTGTCTGCTTTCTCAAAGATTACATGACAATATGCAGATGGTTTCATCTCTGGATTCTCAGTACTATTCCAAAGGTCTATATCTCTGTTCTTGTGCCAGTTTAATGCTATTCTAGTTACTATGGCCATGTTGTACAGCTTAAAGTCTGGTAGACTTATACCTTTCAGTTTGTCCTTTTTGCTTAAGATTGCTTTGGCTATGTGAAGTCTTCTCTGGTTCCATACAAAAAGTGGAATTATTTTTTCTAGATCTGTAAAGAATGACAATGGTACTTTGATAGCGATTGCATTAATTCTGTAGATCACTTTGGGTAGTATGGACATTTTAACAATGTTGATTCTGCCAATTCATGAGCAATGTAGATTTTTCCATCTGTTTACATCTTCTACAATTTCTTTTCTTAGTGTTTCATAGTTCTCCCTGTATATGTCTCTCACTGCTTTTGTTAAATATGTTCCTAGATATTTAAATTTCTTCTTTGCTATTTTAAAAGGTACTGCAATTTTGATTTGATTTTCAGTTTGACTGTTATTGGTCTATATGAATGCCTCTGATTTGTGTGTATTGATTTTGTATACTGAGACTTTACTGGATTCATTTATCAATTCCAGGAGGCTCTTAGTTGAATCCTTGGGGTTTTCTAGATATAATGTCATATCATGGGAAAAGAGTGAGAGTTTGATCTCTTCTGCCCCCATTTGGACATCCTTAATTCTCCTCTCTTGTCTGATTGTTCTAGCAATGACTTCCAGTGCTATGTTGAATAGAAGTGGAGATAGTGAGCAACCTTGTGTGATTACAGTTCTAAGTGGGAATGCTTTCAATTTTTCCCCATTCAATATGATATTGGCTGTGAGTTTGTCATATATGGCCTTAATAATTTTAAGGTATGTGCCATCTATGCCTATTTTGTTAAGAGTTTTTATCATAAAGGTGTACTGGACTTTGACAAATGTTTTTCTGCATCTATTGAGAGAATCATATGGTTTTGGTTTTTGCTTTTATTTGTGTGGTTTATTGCATTTATAGATTCGTATATGTTGAACCAGCCTTGCAGCTCTAGGATAAAGCCCTCCTGGTCATGGTGAATTATTTTTTTGATATGCTGTTGGATTTGATTTGCTAAAATTTTGTTGAGGATTTTTGCATCTATATTCATGAGGGATATTTGTCTGTAGCTTTCTTTTTTGTTGTGTTTTTGTTGAGTTTGTTTTTTGTTGTGTCCTTTCCTGGCTTTGTTATCAGGGTGATATTGGCTTCATATAATGAGTTGGGGAGGATACCATCTTTCTCAATGTTGTGGAATAATTTCTATAGTATAGGTATGAGTTCTTCTTTGTATAGTTGGTAAAACTTGGAAGTGAACCCATCTGGTTTGGGACTTTTCCTTTTTGTAAGGTTTTTAATTGCTGCTCCAAATTTGGTTTTTGATATTGGTCTGTTCAGAAATTCTATTTCCTCCTGGTTGAACTTAGGGAGGTTGTATGTTTCCAGGAATTTGTCCATTTCCTTCACATTATGTAGTTTTTAAGCATATAGATTTTTATATTATTCAAATATAATGTTTTGTATTTCTGTGGTATGTGTTGTGACCTCTCCTTTTTCATTTCTAATTGAGTTCATTACAGTCCTTTCCCTTCTAGTTCTCGTTGATCTAGCAAAAGGGCTGTCAATTTTGTTTATCTTTTCAAAAAACCAGCTTTTGGTTTTGTTGATCTTCTGTATAGTTCTTTTGTTCTTAATTTCATTTAGTTCCACTCTGATCTTAGTTATTTCTTTTCTTCTGTTAGTTTTGGAATTGATATGCTTTTCCTTTTCTGGTTCCATGAGACTGTTTATTAGTTTGTTGATTGTTGAGCTTTCTGTTTTTTCGGATGTGAGCATTTAATGCTATTAGTTTTCCTCTCAGGAATGCTTTTGCTGTATCCCACAGATTTGATAACTTGTGTTCCCATTATCATTTAGTTCAAAGAACTTTTTGATTTCCCTTTGTATTTCCTCCTTGACCCAATAGTTATTCAACAATAGATCGTTTAATTTCCATCACTTTGTGAAGTGGTGACTATTTCTGTTGGAATTGAACTCTAATTTTATAGCATTATGATCTGAGAAGATACAATAATTTGAGATGGAAGGCACTGTGTTGAGCTATGTGCTTACCCTCTCTGTTGTTGCTTATAGTTTGCCTGGACAAGCCCATTATCAAGGTATTCAGATGCCTTTGTGTTGGGCTTTAAACCCCAAAAGGGGTACACAAGTTCCCCGATGTTTGGGAAATTTCTTGTCATTCCCAAGGGCTACTTGAGGACTGTTGCCACTTTAGGGTGGGTAAGGGAAACACGTTCCTGCAAGCCTGAGAGTGTATACGTCTGTGGTTACATGATCTGCTGCTAGGGGAGAGTTGCTAATACGACTGCTTGGGGAGGCTGAGGTGCTGGGTTTGGCAGGCTTTCTCAAGGAGCTGTGAGCTGTCCCCATTGCTTCCCTGACTTACTGTCCATTGTCAGTCCAGTAGGGGGTCTTGCACTCTCTGTCCTACCCAGTGCCAGCTGAATCTTCAGCAGTTTCCAGGGGCAGAGCATCCCTTTCTGTGTTCACCTGCTTTGTTCTGGGCCCAGTGACCATAAGAAGTGAGACACCTGCCTCTAAACTCCCTCCTATGGACCTGGGAAGTGTCCACTCAGACCATTCCATCCCCCATACAGTATGGACCTAGCACAGAGCACTGGGGAGTTCAAGATGCTTCCCTCTATTTCCTCTTCTTCACACAGCCTGTCATCCTGTGCCACAACTTCATACTAACTTCAGGCGCTTCTCTGCCTGAGTGGATGTGGAGGTCTGTAGAGGAAGAGTTGTCCTCCTGTGGGTCAGCAGATTACAATGCTCCAGTCGGCAGACAGGCACGGCCATCCTATGCTCTATACCTTATTGTATATCTCGCACTCTCCAGACTTTGCGGTAGATTCTCCAATTCACCTTTTATTTTTCCAGCACTGCTTATCCTGTGCTGCTTCTCTATAGATTTACAATGCTGTTCTTGTGGGAGATTGATCCACTCATGTGTAGCTGTTTGTGTTCTTCACCTCCTACTCTGGGAGCAGAGAGCCAGGAGGTCATCACTAATCCGCCATTTTTACAGCCGGGAGTTTATTTATGATTCTGCTCTACTTCCTTGCTCTGACTCACATTGTCTACCGATGATTATGGGAATACCATACTCATTCATTTCTTTAATAGAATTGTCTGGATCTAATATGATGTCTCTCTAGTCCAGTCTTTATGAATAATTAAATGACAATTTTATGATATCCAAATTTGCAATGGCTTGACCAAAACTTTATCCATTGGTTATCAGGTTTGAAAATTCAGCATCCCCATTCATGTTTTCTCCATGGATATCTTCTAGAAGCAAAGAGGAAAATATATTTTCAACCATATATTTTATTGCCACAGTTTAATAGTGCTAAATGACAGATTCATAGCTAAGTCTGTTGATAATAGGTGAGATGAGTCTCAAAACTCTAAAGTTTTTTACCAGGTAGGTAGGTACATTGAAATGATTATGCTTTTTTTTGGTATCTCCATTCATAACCATATATTTATTGCAACAAACCAGTTCCTATTGGAGCTCCATTTGACTTTCCCTCATTCTGACCAACCCACAACAGAATCAGCCAAATACTTGCAAAGTAAAGTTAATTAATCTCAAATTATAGTGTGGACTCATATAGAAAATGTGGGAGAAAAGTTTCTGGCTGAATGAATACAGGAGAACCAGAAGAAATTTGGAAATCATCAGGGTTGACAGAAAAGGCAAGGTCTATGACAAAAATGAAATCATATCCCAGGGATATTCTCCAACATAAAGAATGTAAATATTAATTCTCCAAGCATTAGGACAAGCAACTTATGAAAAATATATATTGCAAAGATTAAGCTACTCATCAAAACTGCTTATGTATTCATTCCAATACTTTTACTCGAAATTCTCTTATCTACTCTTTTCACCAACTACATTTGCCCAACAAAATTCAGTGCACTTATAATTTATTTTCTTTATTATTTCCAGACTTACTTCCTCTCTACTCTTGTGTTACTAAGAAATAAATGTAGCGAGACTTGTATGAAGCTTAAAACACCAGCAAATTGTGTAGTTTAATAGAAAAACCTATACTTTATGTGTTATATCTATTAGAACTTTGAAAAACAAAAACTTTGTTTTTAAATTTGTGAAGTGAGCCTCAATAGAAATTATACAAATGTGTTATTAATTCAAGAATAATACTAAGTCATTGTATGGTATTTTTAGATTTCAGTATCACAGCCACTACCTCTTAACACACTCTGGTTTTTAAAATTATTTCTTTTACTTTGTCATTAATTTAAATAGCTTCTCTTCAGAATTCAATAGCATACTCCTTTTAGTTTGCAAGGATATGAACAAAGTAAAGTGGAAGTGATCTACTTATTGTACTTGTTTCAAACCATTTAGACATAATGCATAGAGAATGACTGTGTTAGAATGAAATGAAATATTTTTAGTTAATCATAATCAAGCCTGACTAACTTATGCTTAATTTATCTGTTCCTCTGTGTGGCTGCAGAAATTGAAGTTGTGATCAACTCACAAGGAGAAAGTAGTGAGTTAACTCAATTTTCTTTCCAGTGTCATGTGTACTTTGAAGGGTCATATGCTCTGTTAGCATAATGGCAATTATTTGTGTTTCTGTTCCTCTGCAACGTATGAAGTGCTAGAGATGTTCCAACACCCTACTCCTAACTTTCCCTGGCACAATTCAATTTAGTATATATTGAAATGATTATAAATTGTAAATATGAAGGTACTAGAATTATTTAAAAAATCATTTTATGAAGTAAACAGTTCAAGAATACAGATTTTAATGATTAATGCAAATAATATATTAAATATTAAAGTATTAACTCATAAATAATGAGTTCAGTCCAGTGGATATAACAGCTTGGGATTTTAAATTTATAATAATTTGAATTAATGTTATTCAGAGTAATCTAAAAAAACGATATTGTGATTTTGTTTTTGTGTTACTTTGTTTTTCTTATCTATTATAAACATTTTTAAACCTAGAGAAAAGTTTACATTTTCATGCATATTTTTATATAATTAAGCTAGCTTTAAAAAAAATTAAAATTTTGCCATATTTGGCTTAGCTTTGTCTCTGTCTTTGCTATACCATTTGAAAATAAGTTATGGGCTTCATGCTAGTGTATGCACCTAAATATTTCAGCAGAAATCTTGTAGTTTTTCTTTTAATATTACATCATTTAAGATAATGCTATCTTCATTATTACTTAGGAGGGTTTGAAACAAAATTTGTTTGACTTCTTATTTATTAATACCATAGTAATAAAATGTCAAAGTTACGTTGAATTAAGAATTAATTTCCCTTCAAATATATTCCCTGATACTGAAGTGCCACAGATCAGGGGTTGCCAAACTATAGCCATATATGGTGCTCAATTTTATGAATGCAATTTTATTAGAATACAGCCATGTACCTATGTTATAATAATTGTTTAAGAATTATCTATGACTGCTTTCATGCATAATGACAATTAGAGCAGTTGTGAAAGAGGCTGTATGGCCCACAAGCCTAAAATATTATCTGTCTTTATAAGAAAAAGATTGACAAGCCATAGTCTAGATTTCTGGTCCCCAACCCCCTGGCTGCAGACTGATACTAGTCTGTGGCTTATTAGAAACCAGGCTGCACAGCAGGAGGTGAGTGGTGGGTGAACAAGCAAAACTCTCTGTATATTTATGGCCACTCGTCATCACTTGCATCACTGCCTGAGCTCCGTCTCCTTTCAGATCAGTGACAGCATTAGATTCTGCAATATGGTGAGTTGTATAATTATTTCATTATATATTACAATGTAATAATAATAGAAATAAAGTCCACAACAAATGTAATGTGGTTGAATCGTCCCAAAACCATCCTCCCCCCACAGTCCATGGAAAAATCATCTTCCATGAAACCAGTCCCTGATGCCAAAAAGGTTGTGGACTGCTGCTCTAGATCATACAATCTTTTCAACAAATCTTTTTGTACTGAAACTTGGACCAGCTGAAAAGGCTTCTGTTGCATTGGGTCCTAGTCAAAGCTGTTAACCTGTTGGATCACCTTGTCAATGTGTCAGTATGCCTGAACATGTCATAGGATGCCTTTCGAATATAAATGAGCCCACTAAGCAGTATGTCCTGTATCATGTGGCAGGGCACAGGGTGAAGAAGATTGTCCACTTTGAGGGAGAAATCTCAGCATACACAATTCCCCTTTCCTCAGATGATTTATTGATTTATTCATCTCTGCTTATTATATATCTCTTACTTTACATGAATATAGGTTATCTATTGTAATAATTTCTATATTCTTGCTCTATCATTATAGTATCTTTATAGAACAAAGTGAGAGTTTATGAAATGAGGAAGTGATTAAAACCTTTACTGAAAGGGAAAATGGGAAAGATAAATTAAGGTCCCATCCTAGGTGAAAACAAACTACACATTTCTATAATATTTTTATTTAATGTGACAGAGAAAATAAGGGACTCTATTGAGCAACAGCTGGATACCAATTGCCTTTCCTACCCCAGCCCAGCTAACAATATGTGTTATTCTGAGTTTTCTCAATTGCAAGCAATAAAAGCTGATTCTTAATTAGTTAAATAGAAAATAACTTTATTGAAGGATATTGAAAGGTCACAAAAATGCTGGTACAACAGAAGAACCAGGCTGTGGAAATAGACAGGAACACGGAGCCTATGTATCCTGAGCCACAGACAAAACTCCACAATGAAATAGGTCTGTTTAGAACATTATTACCTCAACCAGTAAATAGTAGGTGTGTTAACTTGCTATAAAAATACCACTTTGTATGTGGTCTTGCCATAGAAAGACCACTGGACACTACCCCTGTCACATGGCTACTTCTGTTGGTAGAGACTAGATATGGCTGTCACCACTTCTGTCAACACAAGCATGACTTCTTCACTCTTTTGCTTTCTGATAATCTTAGCTTCCAATTCAAAATCCAGAGCAGGTATATCAAATGTTCTAAGCCCAGATCATTCCTGTGTTTTCATTGTATGAGAGACTTGAGCTATGAATATTAGATATTTTGAGTTTAGTAGAGTGAGACATCCTCTTTTATCCACCAAGATTCATCAAATATAAAAAGAGGTTTGTGATGTTGAACCAAAGAAATAAATAAATAATACAATGCCTACTACTGTAGGTACAATTTTTAAGAATGGTTATTAGGGAAAAGGGTATTCTAAGAAGAGAAAAAGGACAGAAAGCTAACAAATTTGGGGACATGAATGCAAAGTATATTTGAGATATCTGATAAAGTAAATATTTACCATGTTATATTTAGCATATTGAGTATATATTGACTACATATTAAGTATATTGAGAGAAATAAGGGAATAATAACTCATTGGAACCAAATTTAGACTGGTCTTCAATGTCAAAAAAATATAAAGATTTGTTTATTCCTTATTATTTGGATCTTGTTTGAAAGTACAAAACTCAGCCCCACAGGAGAGAATGGAAATGGCCAAAGTGTTATGAACAGAGAAAAAAGTCTAACACTGATTACTGGGCAGATATCAAAAACCTTCTGATAAAATTGTTAACAAAAGTTCTATACTTGTTCTCAAAGCCAAATAAAGAACAAGATAAAGTTATTTGGGGAGGAAGAAAAGGAAGGCTTATTAATTTGTCAGCAAATGAGGAGGATGACAGACTCTCATCTTAAAGAACCATTGTCCTCCTGTTGTGAAGAGTTTAGGCATTTTATAGGTCCACAGTCCTTTAGTTGACTCAGGGTCCTCATGACCTATGCCATGTGCTGTTCCCATGGGCCTCTGGTGGCTCAGGTGTTTCCTGCTTGACCTAATCTTGCAGTTTCTCTGTCATTTGTCTTGTGACCATTGAGCCATCCCCTGTGGTAAGATGAGAGCAAACCAGCACAAACATATCTGGAAGCTTCCTAGTGGTGGTGCTGTGAAATTACAGTGGCCCTTTAGTTTAATTTTTAACCCCGTAACAGAAGCAATGTGACTAATAGAAAATTATTTAGTAATAAAGTAATATATAACCTTATATATTACTGTACCATGTTATTAAACATTAGTACAATTTTATAATAACTTATATTACCATGTTTCCCCCCCAAAAAGACCTACTCATAAAAAAAGTCCTAGCAGGATTTCTAAGCATTTGCGAAATATAAGCCCTACCCGGAAAATAAGACCTAGTGATGGTTGTGGCTGCACAATGTATCTGCACAACCCATGCATTTCATCACAGAGCAGTAAAGAAGATGAACAGCCCTTCTCATCTGCCGCATGAGAGCTCTATTGCTCGACATGAGAGATTGGGGCCAATGGTTCTAAAGGAAATAGAGTCGCAAGCAATTCAGGATGGAATTCAGGGTTTGGAGAGTTATGATGATGTTCCAGAAGAAGACAACTTAATTATATTTGAAAAAATGTAGATTGTTGTACTGTACTTAAAAAAATAACACATCCCCTGAAAATAAGCCCTCAGGTGTCTTCTTGATGAAAAATAAATATAAGACTCTGTCGTATTTTTGGGAAAACACAGTACTATTCAATTCCTACATTACCTTAAAGACCAAGAAAAAGTACACCCAGTCTTTAGAGCCTAGACAATGGTGAAATAAGTTACAATACTTTTTACTCCCTCCTTTCCTATCTAAAGCTTGAGCTAGATAACGTTAGTTACAATCCCAAAATTTAAGAAGCTTTATTTTGAATTGTTTGACAAAAATGTTGACCAAACTAAAGAGAAATGGACTTAATATATAAAAATATTATAGTAACTTCTTAAATGACTGAATACAATGAAACATTTATTAAAATGTCTTTTCATGATTATTGCTTAAAATCCAATAACTGTTATTATCATTGATTAAATTAAGTGTGCCACAGAATGTTTTAGCTTGTTTCCTTTTTATTCTTAATTGAGCAATACAAGAAAAAAACATGACCTCATTGTAATAAGTATAGAGCTGAAATTAATGACATCATCAAAATCGGAAATGTTTGAAATCAGACAGTGATTAGATAGATTCTATTACACGGCAGCTTTTACAGTGTGCATTGTCAAAATTAAGAGTCTATAGCTCAGTTTCTCTTAAGTCAAATGGACTGTTTTATTTCAATGGAAGTTAGAAAGCATATTCAATTATTTTAATTTTGCAGTGCTGCTCCATGTGTATAAAAAATTTGGTAATCATCATAAGATAATAAGTTCCCAATGCAATGTAATAAAAGTAATTCCTATGCTTTATAATTACTTTAAATGACCATTACACAAAATATTTTATGTATAAATTTTTGAAGGATTTACTCTACCACAAGAGGCTTTCTACTTGGCAGCTTATTTGTCAAAATTTGCAAGTTGAAACATTTTACAGAAATGCATGAAATTCTATCTTATTTTTGAAGAATGTAAAGGTCATAAAAACTAGGAGGCCCAATTTCTCACACACAGGAAAAGCCAATTAAAGCACTGAAGTTGAATAAGAGTTTCCCCTCTTATAGAGAGGACATTTTCTTAGTAACACTCCTGGTCAGATACGCTACTCAAACCCAACCTTGAGGCTGAGTATCAATTGCTATTTATTAACTGTTTGCCCCTTACTGTACAACTTCAACTCAACCTCCTTGTCCCTGTAGGCACATCTGTTTTACATCCACGCACTGCTGGATGAGGTGGGTAGTGAGGACTATGTCTGTCAGAGGCTGTAATAACATACTGGCTCTGGTTTCGAAGAATTTACTCCCATCAGATAGAAAATATTTTCAGGTGAATATATGAGAGTCAGCCAGAAAAAGAGATTTAAGCTTTTGGATGTGAGTAAAGAAAAAGCACTATCCCTGGTAATCTGGTGAAGAATGAAGCTGAGTGCTCTGAGGTACTCCAAGCTGTGCATGAAATGCCCCAAATGACTAGGAGGATGGTATTGTTAGGTGCTGAGAATGAGAGCCCTCCACAATCGTTCTTATCAATTTACTTTTAAACAGTTCCTTCTTTCTTGCCTCAGTATGAAGTGTCATTTCTGGTATTTTTAGAATTTTTTCTTTCCTTGAATGATTACCCCAACAGGCTCTTTTGAAAAAATAGTACATTTAAAAGTTTTATGTAATTACAACCTGAGGTCCACTAGCATTGAGAGGAGCTTTATAGTTAGAACGCCTTGCTGTTTGCCAGAAAAGCCCTGTGGTTCACTGCTTGTCTGATACTTCAATTATTTGGCTGTAATCACATAGTAAAGCAGATATTGATTTCCTAGGTATTCAAATTATACCCCTCAATGCAAGCACCAGTAAAAGGATTTTTTTATCCTTTTAAATGATATACAATTTGGCATAATGGGCTTGTGCTCATGTAAGGGCATATACTCACATATTTTTTGAAAATTATATTATAAAACCCCATCATAGGGATCATTTTTTAGACATATTTAGACTTTTTCTTGTAGGAAGTGTTCTTTTCATTGGTATATAAAAGGACAGGTACATTATAATTAGAAGATTGAGACATTCATGAAAGTAAACAGTTATTTTTTTCTCTTACAATACAAGCAGTCCATATATATTTATTTTGTTTTTTGAGATTTATAAAAGGTGTGTGATTATAGAGTCTCCAGGCATGTATCAAATATAAAATTAGTGAGTATCTGCAAATGAATAGAAGCTTGCCTTACATAATTGTATTATTGAACTATTTCCTTTCTCAATATACTGTGGAAATTTCAGGGAAAGTATTTAATGCTGTTCATATTTGAAAAAGATCAATTATATTACTTAGACTTCATAACTGGTGTTTGACTACTACTCTAAGCATCAGTCCCTAACATTTTTGGCACCAGGGACCGGTTTTATGGAAGATTATGTTTCCACAGACAGCTGGGCTGGGGTAGTTCAGGTAGTGATGCCAGTGATGGGGAGGAGAGTGGCAGCTGTAATTACAGATGAAGCTTCCCTCTCTCACGGCTCACCCACTGCTCACCTCCTGCTGTGCGCTCCCTACCTCACTCCTAAATTTCATGGAAGATGATTTTTCCAGGGGTAGGAGGGGGTGGGCAGAGCTCTGAGGCTTGGTCCCTAACAGGCCCTGGACCAGGGGTTGGGGACCGCAGCTAAACAATTCATTACTGGCAACAAAAACTCTGGCTAGCCATTAACAAATTTGGGCCTAATTTTTTTCAACATAGAAACCATAGTAATACTCTCCTATGTTTCAAAAGCTGAGGCATAGAAATGATGGTCATAAGTTACAAAAGGAAACATATTCTAGTTGTTCTCATAGATTGGGGTAGCTGGTTTGTCAGAACACACAAGCTACACTATGGGGAAATGAAACCTAGATTTTCTAATATGTTCAAGCCAACAAGTAAGTCAGAACTCATTTATTTTATAAATGAGCCCATTTTCCTTGTCTGTGAAGAGTTTGAGTTAAATCTTTGGCACATTTAGATTACTGACTTGTCCAGAAATAAGAGTATTCTAGCTTTTTGCCCTCTTCCACATAAATGAAACACTGTGAGAGATCTGCAATTAGCAATCAAGACATTCCCTTATTAAATCGTTATATTTTTAAAGGATAAGAGTATGCTTAGATTTGAATATTCAAAATTTAAATTTTATATGTCAGGGTTTTTTTTGTTTCTTGAGGATTTCAATCCATCAAAATTATTTATTTAAAAATATAGTCACTACCTTCATCTTGACATGCTTTCTAAAATATTTCCATTAATTGCACAATAATGGAAATAAAGATTATATTTTTTATTCTATTTCTGTGACTTCCATTAAATATTTCATACATAATCAATATAATTAAGATACTATAATATATTGTTTGCATCTGTCATTTAAAGGTTTTCCAATTATATGAAGCCATGAATAATACTTACATAGAATACTATGTGTTCTATGTAAATATTAACAAATAGTTCTATAATGGGTTTTATAGTATATTATTTTTGACTATTTTTTAAAACTACTGAAAACACCAAGAAAGTTAAAATAAACTCCATACACACGTGTTTAGCAAAGTGCATGGGTCTATGTAATGATAAACACATGGTTTTCATACATAAGCACACAAATCAAGTGCACAGTGAAATGAGGAGTGGTGTCTTACTAAGCATGCCTAGTTATAACTTAGTCTATCTCTCTTTTTACTAATACTATTTACAAGTTTTATTTTTAAAAAGTACAATTTAATAATAACCACAAAGGACTTGGCAGCAGACTGAGCTATGTTAAATCCCTGTTCCAATGTTCCCATTGCATGTCCCTTAACAGAAACTTAACTTTTCAAATATCCGAGTTGTATTGCCAATAAAATGATGATGTACATTAAGCACACTGCCTAGTATTTGTCAATGTTTGTTGACTGACACAATTGAGCCTCCACTGGTATTGCATTTAGTGTCTCTCAGTTTGTAACCTGAAGGTTTGAAAATTATTTTCAAAAAAGCATTTGATAGAATGACAAGACTATTAAAAAGTTATCACTAAATAGTTGTGGAATGAACAACTTTATTTTAAAAAAAGAATTGTTGTGGGTTAAATTGTTTTCCCCACTGTAAAAAAAAAACATATGTTCTTACCCTGGTACCTATCAATGTGACATTATTTGGAAATAAGGTTTGTACGAATGTAATCAAGTTAAGATAAGGTCTTACTGGATTAGGGTGGAGCCTAAATATAATATGACTGGTGTCCTTGTAAGTGCAAGAGAGGGCACAGAGACACAGGAGAAACAGAAGGAATATCACACGAACATGGTGACAGAGATCAGTGATGTGTCTAGGAGCAACAGGAGTGCTGGCAGCAACCGAAGCTAGGACGAGGCAAGACAGGATCTTCCCCTGGAGCTTTCAAAGAGAGCATGACCCTGTCAACACTTTGATTTTGGAATTCTAGTCTCCAGAACTGTGACAGAATAAATTTCTGCTGTTGCTTTAAGCCGCCCTTTTTGTGGTATTTTGTTATGCCAGCCCAGGGAAACTGATATAATTGGTCATATTTCATTACAATAAGCTATTTGAAACTCATAAATAAGTAAATGTTGCTTACATTGTGCCAGGTGTATTTTAATAGATACATTATAATTATCTTTGGTAATTTATTTATAAATGACAATTATTGATCTTATGATTTGTACATAAATTTCCATATATTAATTCATTTAATTCTCATAACTTCTGAGGTATGTCAACCTAAAGAAAGAAGCTGAGGTAAAGAATTTTAAGGAGTTTACTTAAGCCAAGGTGAGGACAACTGCCAGGAAACTTTTCCAAAGTACTTTGAGAAGTGCTCCATTGGGTCTTTATTACAAGCAGATTTTTAAAGGCAAAAGAGGGGGGTAATACAAAGTCCCTGCCTCTAGGAGTCTGGATGTTAAATTGTAACTTAAACCTCTTTTACCTAATGTGTTTTTATTTGTTTGTTTGTTTGTTTCCATGAGTAAAGTTTTCACAATTCTTTATCCCTAAGTGTTTCTCCTTCAATAGATAGGAAAAACCCCACAATTGACGTGTCAGCCAGGCAACCCATTACCATCCAAAGAAAAGAGGCTGCACACACTCTTGTGAAGCATAGTTGATACTGTCTCTTGCTTTCTTTTATTTCATTTAGCTAACACAGTAGTAACAAAATGATTTTGAAGTGTTTGCTTATTTTCTTTTTTTTTCTCAGAATAGTTAACACCATAACCAGAGCCTAGGGAAGTGCCTGGTCTAAATACACCTAGATTTTTAATTTATTTCTTTAGAACTATTTTACAAGTATTTATATTTCATTTGTTATTTTTGCCTACTAGGATAATTTGAATACAGAAAATAAAAGTACTAACAATCTTCTCTTTGTCCATATTTGTTTGATATGCATGATTTATTTAAGAAAAGGATTTGTTTAGTTTATAGTATATGGATGCTGATCACATCAATATCCTTGACAGCAAGATATTGAGAGTGCTCAGATCTTTCTGGAAATTGTTAGGGCTAATAGAACTCTATGTTCCACGTGGGCATCCACTTATATTGTGATCATCATTATCTGTTCAGTACTTGATTAAGTGCCTGGCACATACCTAGCACTTAGCGCTCTTTAGTTCAGCAAATGAATGATTCAGTAAGTCAAAAGATGCTACAAATTTATAACAAGTAAAATGCCTAATGAGTTTCCCAAGAGTTGGTGGGAAAAACGGCAAACTGGAAGTATCTAGCCCATGAAAAGGGTTACTTATCCTCACTCTATCTTCATAATACTCTCTAATCACCATAGGATATGAATATCTGCATGTTGATGGTAAAGGGAACAATCATTTCTAGGTTGTTCATGTTTAAACAGATTGTTAAGAATATACATGAGTATTGGCCTGTGTTTCTGTTAGGTTAACTCTCAAATTCTATGCCTATAGAACTACTGGAAAGGGAGTATTCTGAAACATTAATATATCTTTCTCAAAAGTAATCTTTTGGTAGGAAAATATTTGCTTGCTGAAACTTGAGCAACTTTTCTTGCAGTTCAATTAAAAATGATTTTTGTGAATATGTTATATTATGGTACTAAACTTGCTTATGGCTAGATATTGGCTTATTTCATTGCCGATGTGCTTGGCAAAACAGAGTATGTGTCTTTAGGGCTTACTGGATTTGGCAGTTAAGAACTGGCATTTGAGGTTCAATGCATAATTGGGATGACTTCTACCTTGAGCAGCAGTGCAGCAGTTAAAATGTGTAGTACACAGGGCAGTAAAGAGTCTCTAAGATTGATTAGATGCCAAAGATAAACATTAGTCTTGGCAGTCAAACTTAAATGATGTTTATTGTAAATATACCACAAGGAACACATATAGAAGTGAAATTTAGGGGAATTTGGCAATATGGCTTTATATGGGAAATTGCCTTGACTTCTACATTTAAATTATCCCTGAATGACTACTTGCTAGCCCACCAAATAGTGGAAGTCTAAAATCAGTCACATGCAAGAAATACAAATCTTATCTTTTACTTGTGTTTTACTTCTTGTTTTTCCTTTGTCATTAAGATTTGTCAAATTGTAATTTATTCTTAAATGAATTCTTAGATGCTTAAAGATCACTTCTGAGTTTTGAGTAACTATAACATGGCCACTTAGATTTGGAAATATTTAAAAGAATATTGTATGTCCATATGCCTCTGACTTAATTACAGTAAATACAATGGAATCAAATTTCACTGTTTGTCTTTAACAAATATTCATGAACTGTGCACTTCACCAAGTTACTTTACCATGTAGGACATAGTTCATTAGAGGTGTTCTATGAAAAGCAACAGTCATCCTAGTTCTTTTTCAAAAAGCACAAATGCTAAATGCACGAAGAAAATAGTAATTTGAGTTCAACTTTCCTCTCTGTGTTTCTCTCTCATTACTTTTTTTCTTCAGGTGTATCTCTTTTTTATAAATGTGAACACCCTACCTCTTACAAGTACAAATAGCAATCTATTTTTATAAGAGTCAGAAATAACCTAAATATCCTACATTAGGTGAATATTTAAACAAATAAGGGATCATTTACTCAATGGAAAATAACATGTCTATTGAAATGAATCATAATAAAGATTATCAATATCCATATGCATGTTATAATCTAAGGAAACAAATTTTTTTATGTTGTGTGATTATGACTATTTAAATATTAAAAATATATGATATATGAGAAAGATTTGCAACATACTCTTAATAATGGATGTTATTTGTATCATGGTGCTTATGATAATTCCTTTCTATTCTTATTTTTTCATTTTTCTTGACAGAAACATTATATTTATTTCAAGTGAATAATGAATTACTCTGGAATAAAGAAACTAGAATACAATATATTGTCACTCTTTTATACTATATAATATCACTATTATTTCCTACATACTCCTTAACAATTCAAAGTAAAAATACATTTTTGTGTTAGTTTTCACTCCATTGTACTTTGGAAGACCCATATAATTTTTAAGTAAACAATATTTAGTTTTATTCTCTGATACAGAGCAACATTTTTTTTTACCCTTGTGATCACTAGATTTTTATTTAAAATCCCAGACATTACATTCTGGTTTCAAATCACCCAAAAGATTAATAACCCTATTTTATATGAATGTTTTTATATCAGAAGATATTTAGAATAGCATTAATATATTTTTATATATTAGAATAGTTTTGGAGTTATAGAAAGTTATACAGTATAGAGAGTTCACATATACCCAGTACCAAGATTGTCCTCTTATTGACAACTTGTGTTACACTTTTCACAAATAATGAACCAATATTGATACATCATTATTAACTGAAATGCATACTTTATTCTTATTTCCTTATTTTTTACTTAATATTATTTTTCTGCTTCAGGGTCCCATTCAGGATACTATATTACTTTTAGTTGTCCTGGTTCTTTAAGGATCCTCTTGGTTGTGACAGTTTCTTAGACTTTCCTTGCTTTTGTATTCCGTAAAATATTTGTCAATTGGGATTTGTCTTGTGTTTCTCATGATTAGACTGGGGATTAATGCCATGTTTAATCATGAGTTTTGACCATATAGTGCAGCATTCACAGAAATATCTTCTTCATTTAATATCAGAAATGGTGCCACATTCACTGACTATCATGTAATTGTTTCAAAGTATCATGAAATACTTCATTAAAATTGCTAAATAGGAACCAAAAATTCTACTGAGCTTTGAAAAATATAGTCCTGAATTTTTAAAATAGTCTTTCATGGCCAGCTACTTTTCAGTACAAATTCAAAAAAAGCAAGTAATCAAAGTTAAATTACTAATATGTTACTCATTGGGGTATGAAAAATATCATAAGAAAGTCCAGGTGTGGGGAAATTACCAAGCCTACCATCCAAAATTGATGGCATCTAGAGCATATTCCGGATAAACCATTGACATAAGTAATCTAAAGCAAACCAGATTACCCATTTCAAAGAGAAATCATTGTGACAGGAAACACAAGCAAGCCAGCTTCAGAGATCCAATGAAGCAAGTCATCAGTTTGACATCAACTTGAGTTGTCTTGCCCAGAAAATGGCGCACTCGTTCCCTATGTGGATGAAGCTTAGAGTCCTGACTTTGTAAGAGGATCAATTCATTGTGAGAGATTATGTAGAATGACTTTCTGCTTCTAGAAATAGTAGGCAGGATTATATAATTTGATGAATTTTAGGCTCTCATATTGTGAAAAATTATAAACATTTTTCTAAAGCATAAAACAAAATAAGCAAAAACCTGAACTAATTAACTTTATTTTATAAAGCACTATTATCTTTACAGACCAATATATCCCTGTATTTGTTTAATAGTTATAGCATAATAAACTTAAGAAAACTCTTATATATTTCTTTTCAAAGTTTTGGTTTTATTTCCTTAAAATTTATTTTTATAGCATTCCAAAATATTTAATTCCCTCTGGTGTTCATTTAATGATTTACTTAGAAATCATGCTGGGCAGACAAAGCAAGTTGTATTATAATTTTCACTTCTCTTCAATCAATTTTAAAACCTGAGACAGCTGAAAATTCATCAATCATGATGTTGGAATTATTCTTCAGGCTTACATAGGCACATAAGGATACCATTATAGATGTTTGAATCATTTCCCTTCAGTTAAAAAAAAAAAAAAAAAAACGATGCAAATCATTGGTTTGCCATATTTTAATATAGAGTTTGACAAGGATAAGAGTCTCAAAAATATATATTTCTTTTTATAAAAATCCTTATTAAACTATCTTGTTTTAGAGTCTTATCAGCTAGACTACTAAATACAGATGAAGTGAATATGTTAATTATAAGTATGTCTGGAAATGAGAGTGGACATGAGTGTTGTTGCTATTACCCTTAGGAGAATAATAGGGATATAATCCTTGGAGAGACCTCCTGCCATTAAAGTGCCTTCTTTATGAAGGGTCATCATCAAGTTGTCATGTGTTTATCTTACAATCTCTCTCAGCTCCTGATGAATTTATTATATAATGTGGGACACCAAGCATCTCATTCTAGCTAATTGAACAATGACTGAACAATGAATTCAAACTGGATTCATAAATTTCTTAAATCACAAGGTTGATATTCAAGTGATATAATCTATGATTAAAAATTCTAACCAAGAAACATATGAAACTATGTTTTAGACACAATAAAACCCATCAGCAGAAAAAGATATGAATGAAATCAACCCAAGTCAAGCAGCAGAGATGAGCAGAGATAGCCAACAAGCCCTCAGTAAAGTGACCAGGGCTCCTGATTTCTCAGGTCCCGTCACCCGCTCCTTGAGACTTTTAGATTTTCCTGTTGAGATGCTTTTCTTACTTTCCAATTCTTTCTCTTTTAATTTAATAAAATTTAGGTGGTTTCATGCAATAAAATGAACTGTAAATAAATATTAACTTTATGAATTAAATAATTGTTGGACAATTAATTGATCATTTTTTCATATATTTTTGCTGGATTTTTTTATCTTATAAAGCAAGGTGGTTTAGGATTGTTGATATCATTCTTGACTGGAATCCCAAAGAGATGCAGAAAGTGTCCATTGCTATGAAATCACATTAAGAGTGGAGCATGAAGTGTACAGGCCTGAAACCACCTGTTGCTAAGACATCCAGAGTCTTAATCATCCTATGATCCAGACATAAAGTTTTCCATGGATTTTGTAAGACAAACATTAGTAAAATAATGCTACCATTTTCTTTCATTTAAGTTATTTAGTGGAATTTCTATTGCTTCCATCCATGGGTGACCTAAGACAAAAAGATAAATTACAGATTCTTCTTTTTCTCATAATTAGCTGTGTGATGTTCAGTAAACTTTAAATTTATTGTTAACCTCAGTTTTTTTTTTTTTTGTTTTTTTTGGGTTTTTTTGGTTTAATAAAACAGAGCTTTGGGTTGTATAAAAATTGAATGGGTTAATGTAGACAAAGCACATAACATTACCTAACATTTAAGGATGTTATATTGATGTTATTATTAATAATATTATTTCTCATATTGCTGGCTTCCTTTTGAAGGCTGATTCTTTCATCTAAAGTTACAGTTTTCTTCTTTCCTATCTCTCTAAGAACTCATATTCATCAATGATATCTTCTCTCTCTTCAATCCTGAGCACTCAAATACATAATTTAAGAAAACTGTTTTCTATTTCTTTAGCCTAAAAATGCTGTTTCCTTAGCTCAACACTTTCACGGAACTGTTTTCTAAGCTACCTACCTATTTCATCTCTCTTTTTTCCTTCATTCTCCAAAAGAATAGTTTATATTCCATCCTCACTGTCTTTATTTACATACCTTCATTCTTCAACCATTTCTAATCTGATTTCTACTCCCCCAAAGGCAACATAATATATGGACAAGACCACAAGTTTCAGAACTGGACACAGTTGCTTCTATATCCTTCAGTTATTAGACAAATGATCATAGAAAGTCAGCCTCATTTTCCTCATCTGTGAATAGTCATTAATGTTAAGTACTTTGTATAATAGTTTTAATGTAAGAATGAGAGGACCTGATCTATGCAATATACCTAACATGGTGGCTGGTATAAATTGAGTCTTAGATGTGTATATATTCAATCTCTTTAATTTTGTTTCTTCCCATGGAATTCAGTAATTATTGCTCATATCCTATCCTGCCTAACTTTCTTCCTTGACAATCCTCTTGTTAAAACAGTTTTCCTCACTGGTTTTAATGAATCTGTAGTGTTTTGTTTTTATACCTTTACTACCTCTTCTGTCTTCCTTTTCAGAATCAACTGCAAAATCTTCTTTCCTTTATATATTTTATCAGTCCTAGCCAGTCTAGTATATTAAACTCTTACCTCTATACTAATGTCTCCCAAAATTTATAGTTTTGTCTGTAGAGTCCTATCTTTAAACTCTATCCTGAGCATTTGTGTACAGTATCCAAAATGTAAATAACTGAATTATCAATCCCTCAGAAATGCATACATATATTATACACACTCAGGCCCTTCTTTCCCCCTTTATCCTTAATCACTAGCTGGCCTAGCTCTCTGTTGTTATTCTGATGTCATTTTCATCTTCCCATACTGTGGTAAACAGAATTATGGCCCCCAAAGATGTCCATGTTGTAATCTTTAGAATTTGCAAATGTTTTATCTTAATGAGATGAAAGGGACTTTATGGACATGATTGAGTTAAGGATCTTGAGATGGGAAGATTATCCTAGATTTTCCAGGTGAGCCTGGAAATCACAAGTGCTGGACTGTCAGAGTCAAAGAGAAGATATTATTATAGAGTCAAAGATTGGAATTAACATGCTTTGAAGATGAAAGAAGGAGCCATGTGTCAAAGAAGTCAGAAAATCTCTAGAAGCTGGAAAAGGCAAGGAAGTGGACTCTTCCCTAGAGTTTCCAGAAGGAACAGTTCTGCGAATGCCTTGATTGTAGCCCATAAAATGCATTTTGGTTTTTTGACATCCAGAACTGTAAGATAAGAATTTTGTGTTGTCTAAGTCACTAGGTCTGTTATAATGCCTTACAACATTAAGGCATTAGGAAACAAATACACAGACTTATACAGACACCAAGACATTCAGAATTTACTTTCATTATGTATCTTATATTTTTCTCTTTAAAATTGCCATAACACTGTTGTATTTGAAGACTTCATCTTTTAAAATATATTGTCCCAGCTCAATCATTAAGCCCCATCAATGGGTATTTCCACCAGTTAGTTTATCAAAAATATTGATATTATGATCAATGGTCTTCCACTGTTTTCCCAAAGCAATCTTTCTCAAATTGTGGCATGCATGCAATTGAAGAAATCTTAAGAGAGTTTAGGTTTCTTCAGATGATTATCTTAATATTCTTTTCGGATATATATGTATGGTTTCATATATTAGACAAATATAACTCCATTATTATTCCTATGATCTAAAAGACATTCATGGAAAAAAGGGTCTAAAAATAAATACAATATTTAATTAGAAAAAGAACAACTGGTGCTCAGGGATGGCAAAAGTTGCAAAAATCTTAGGAAAGTGTCACCAGTTTAAAAAATATTAGAATAAAACATTAAGTTCAAATTGCTTAACATTAACTCAACTACATAAAGCCATATAATACTGCAGTACAAATGAGGTCTTTCTTCCAAACTATAAGATTTTGACTTTTAAAAATTATAATCTTTGGGGAATGAGTAGACTGTCCATAATCATTGACATTTTTGACAAATGGTAAAATTTTTTGAAATTAAAAATAAAAGAATCACTAAAATAGAAATTTACTATTATAACATTGAGATAGCTTTATGGATTTTTCTAATTTTAAATTTCAACACATAAATAGGCATTACT
Organism: Mirza zaza; assembly: GCA_008750895.1. NCBI lineage: Eukaryota > Metazoa > Chordata > Mammalia > Primates > Cheirogaleidae > Mirza > Mirza zaza. The sequence continues at coordinate 41,638 of VSMD01129421.1, forward strand.
AATCATTCACACTCAGTGCAAAATAAATCCCTGGGAGTACAAGTTCCCTGGGCCCTACTCCGGATCTACTTAGGATGAAGGTGAGGACACCTTTTCACTTATAACAAGTTCCCCAGGTATGTTGTTATGACTGGGGAAGCTTGAAATACTGGACTATAGGAGCATTCACAGAAAAAACCATTATTACTATACAAAGTATACCTACTATGTAGATAAATATTTCAAAAAAGCACTTTACTTTTCTCAATAGTCAAAAAATTATTAAAGAAACATAGAAGCTTTTCTAAACTTGAGAATTTTAAAGTAAATAATAGCAGAAAGTATTCATATTTATTCTTCTATTCCTTGTTTTGAAACAAAGTTTCGATTCCTTTCTCTCTAAAGCCAAGCAAACTGGGCAAAGCATTTTGCCAGTTGGAGGGTAGAGAAAATCTTTGATCAATCTTGCTTAAGGCCCATTGTATTCATTTGCTAATAGTGTAATGATATGGTAAATATGAGTAAAGACCAATGATATGGGTACTATCACCTCCATTGAATGTTTTAACATGCAAGGTTATTAACAGAGACATATTCAAGAGTTGTGAAGATTTTTGAAAGGGCGCTGTACTTTGCTGTTTTAAAAGGAAAAAGTGCTAAATATCTATTCCAACTGCATTGTGTTTCAAACCCTGTGATTTTTCTTTTTCTTTTTTAAATAAATCACTACTGTCTCACTTTAATATAATAAAATTATAAGTCCATTGTTTACAATTAAGAATATATTTGCAATATAAAAAATTTTTTACAGATTTTGTGTCTAAGCTCTTCTACATTACCCCATACAAGATGACAGATCCTATATGTATGTCATCAGTAAAATATTCACTGTAGAAAAATTGTTAAATAACACATCTAAATAAAACCAAATATCTGAGTCTAAACAAAGTTTTTGCCTTTAACATGAATGAATGCTGGTACTAAAGGAAAAGAAATTTTAATTGGAAGAGAATGAGAAGTAAGACGAGTATTTTTTTAAGGAGATTTCTGGGCATTTTCAGTGACTATAGAAGTTGGTGATTCTAGTCCTTTATAATGCCTAAAGTCATTTCTAGATTAAAATTTGCTTTTTCTTTACATAGCACTTTTCATGTACTTTCCAACAATAAGTGATGAGAAAGAGCTAAGGAGGAACACCAGTGTCCACTGTAATTTATTAAAAAGGAAACCTAACATTCATTTTTTAAGCGTGTACCAGAATCACTCTATTGCCATAGTTTTATTGTTCACATTTATAAATAAAAAAACTGTTTTCCCTTAATCCATCTTTCCCTTTCTTTCTCCTTCCTCCATCCCTCTCTTTCTACCTTCCTTTCTTTTTTCTTTCTTCTATTGTTTTTGCTTTCTGATATAATGAAAAATATATTTTTTTCAATCAACAGAAATGGGTTCTGCTGTTCACTAGCTATATACATGTTGAAAAAGTTATGTAATATTGCTCAGATTCAGATTTCTTATGTTTTGAATAAGGATATAACATTTGTCTGTTAGAATTACTGTGAAAATTAAATGAGATAATGACCTCATATTTGATTTGTCAAATAACATCGTCTTTGTAAACTTAATATTTATTAATTGACCTTCCATGTTTCTACTTGTGAAATAGTCTTTCCTTTTTCCTTCTGTTTTTTCTGCATGCCAAACTGCAATTAATTGCTTTTCACTCAGATTCTTAAAAATGCATAAATTTGGGTGCCCTAGAAAAAAACAGTAGATGTCCCAAGAGATTACTTTTATCATAAGATATTGCTTTCCAAAGACTACTGCTCCAAGGGCCTGCATAATGAGAAAATCTCGGAAGATCTTCATGCTTATCTGTAAATGCCCACATCTTTACAACTGTTAGATACATCAATGTGGGGTATAAGCATGATAACAAATGAAATCCTCTTTAACGCTGTCACTCATTGGTGGACAAAGTATCCAATGATGCAAGAACTGACATTATATGATGTTTTCATTGCTTCCTATTTACCCTGTAGGTGAGGGAGGGATTCCTACCCAGGGATTATAGCGTTGGCTCCACACATGACACCTGACACTGGACAGATAAGATTGACAGCAGTTTATTAGTCATATACACCCACTGTCTAGGGGAAAGGGACACCTCACACTATGCAGGATCACACAGGATTGCAATCCAAAACAGAGAGAATACTATAGGTTGTGGAAGGCAAACCCACAAGAGAGTAGGGTGGGCTGGTTCCCAAGGGAGAAGGTGGTGCACTTGTTTGAATCATTTTGTGGGCTGGTAAGAAACTGTAAGTTGCTACTTAGGGATAAGCAGGAACTTCACCTTGTCTATTTGATAAGGAGGTTTGTTTGGCTTGGGGATCTTATTTGTGGAAGCAGAGAGAATACATTAAAACATGTGATTAAGCCATTTGAGGCCCTCCTGATCTCACCAGTCAAGGCAGCACGTAATATTAGAACTTAATTTTAGACATTACACCTCATGTGATAAAATTCCCAGGAATTAATATGATTAATATCCACCAAGCCAAGAGTCCAAAATAGGGTTGGGTAATTCAACAGTCACTAATCTACATAAGCATGGAGAGGAGATATTTCCTAGAATATAAAAGCTGAAATTTACATGCCTAATGGGTATTTGCTAGATTCAAGTCACCCCAATTAATTTCAAGTGCAATTACTTTTAGTTTTTCAAATATTGGAAATTCATTATTCTTTGAAGAAAATTATTTTAAACTCAAAATAAGTGACACAGTTATACTTTTCTAATTCACTCACAAAAGTTAAAAAATAGTCTTACTAGTTTAAAAAGAACAACTATATCAAAATTACCATTTTTTTCACTTGTTCCTTCTATTGCTAGACAATTAACGAAGTCTTTTAGTAAGTTCCCATCAATCAAATTAGCATTTTAAATAGATTATTTAAATGAAAAAGATCATTTTTTCTTGTTTTAAAAAGATGATTTAGATGTACCTCTAGTGATTTGGGGTTAGTTTCAACTTCTTTGTACTTTCTCTTTCCAAAAACACATGCTAATAAGTTCCCAGCAATATTGTGAAGATAAACTGAAAAGCACTTTGCATAAATGAAATGGTATATAAATGCAAATTAATAGCACTAATGTATGTTATAATTGTATATAGAATCTTCCAATGTGAAGCCCTATCTTAAGTTAGAATATATCCCCCAGGGAAAGATAAGAATGAAAGAGTTCACTAAAGGACACATGAGATGGTTAAAGTAGAATGAAACTTATGCATATACAAAAAGAAAGTAAGGAAGCTAAGATTATTTAGTGTGGAAATGTGAAGAGATAGAGTGAATATAATTGAGTTATTTAAGATTGTGAAGGGTATAGTAAAAATTGATAAGATCCTTTTTTATGTGCTATTCCATAATACAAGAAGGAGAGATCACTCAAAACTAATGGAAGGTTAATTTAAAAGGAACAAAAGGAAATACTTAATCTTCACGTAGTGTAAAGTCAAACCACGTAATTCAATACTTTAGGAGATTATAGATTAAAATACAGAGGCTACATTTTAAAAATAGGAAAAAAATGAACATTTTATAGTCAAAGCAATTTTCCATATTAAATAGAGGAAAATGTAAGGCCAATGTAATTAGATGATAATCATCAATATTGGTAATATGGCTATTCCATCTCTCAATTTAGTTATGGAATTAGTACCAAATCAAGGAGACTGCTGAAGTTTTAGCATTCTTGAATTACTTGCAGTTTTAATTTCAAGGAGGAAAGCAGTGAACCTGTAGATATGTCCATACCTCATTATGGCCATACTCAATATTCATTCCACATTCTCTTTTCCCTATTAATAACTTGGATTCTTTTTATTAATTTACAATCTCATCTATGTACATAACTTATGTAGCCAATAAATTATTAGAAGAACTGCTATACAATCAAATATATTAAAATTTGAATTTTGTCCACTTATTTTATATTGAAGAGCTGTGAGAATGAATTTAGCAAGCAGAATTTCTGTCTTCTAATATTCAATATTTTATGCTGTTTTAATTACAAACATTAATGCTTTAGCAAATTGAATACTAATATTGGGAAAAGAAGCATGCATTTCAATCATTCATATAATTTTATAAAAAGTAAATTTGTGAGAAAAAATTGTTTCTAGTTAAAAATTTGAGGATAATAAAAAAATGAGAGGACTCTAAGTAAATCTATAAAGCTGAAAGTAAAATAGTCTTTCTAAATACGAACAATAAGAATATATAGTTCTAATTTTATTTCTATTTAAAAGTTTAAAAACCATTAATATCATTTTTATTAATATTCCTCCTAAAATATTTTGGAAATGAAAGCTGGTTATAGTTTGGGGCTCAGGGGAGACAATTTTACTAAATAAATGTTAGTGTTTGGAAAAAAATCCAATGGACAGCCACATTAATTCTTGTTTTTCCTACTAGAGAAACTGACAGGGCAAGGATCAGTCTATTTTTATTTACTTCTCAGTTTTTCTCCAGGGAAGTCTCCAACATTAGAGAATTATAAATTCCAGGAACAATTCAATATACCTGTTTTAGCTGAAAATTGGTTTTATTTTAATAGCTCAAGATTTAGTGACTAAAGATTTTGCTTAAATTGGAACTTGAACAAATCCTCTATTGGGCAGATATTTTAAGAATTCCAAACTAAGAAAATTCAAAACACAATGTCTAATAGCTGCGAATTAAAGTGATGTCTTTCAATGGAATGAGGAATGTGAAGCCAAAAAATGTGGAATGTGGGGAAAAAAAACTAGATGCATATCTGAGTTTTAATTGTAAGACATGTTAAAGAAAGTTAAGACAAGGTGACAAAAGTGGTATCAATATAGAAAGGAGGGTAAAAGTTGTTTTGTTTTGTTCTTTCTTGAGTGGTTTGTATGCAGTAAGTATACCCTTTATTATATGTTTGAGGTAAAGTTTTTTCAAGTTAGGAAAAAGCATCAGTCTCATGGGAAAAATTTGTAAAACTATAGCTATATAACTCATTTTCAAAGATTAAACAATTTCTGGTGTAGTTTAAAGATGCCCTAAGCCGGGAATATGTGCTTTAACTATATAACTAAATTTTAATTTAATGAGGTTATAAAACAAATTTAAATTTCCCAAAGCACTCCCTTATATATTGAAATTTAATTGCTACCCCCCATAAAATCCATAATGCCCTCACATTATGATTTATATGACAATTTATGGTTGCTTCTGTCTTGTAAAAATCTGAATATTATTCAAATACATCAACAATACTGTTATAATTTATACTTAGGAAAGAAATTATATTTGTGCGAGAAATTTTCATTCTAGTAATGTTCCTTCTTTTAAGAATATTATGATTCAGTCTACAGAAAATTCAAAATGATTCAACTGATGATTTTTTAAAATTAGGGCATGTTGTGCTGGGTGATCTGCATGACTCCAGAGCCTGCACATTCTGGGCAGACTGCCTCCCAGGGAGAGGTTCAGGAGACAGAGTGCTCGCTTTCCTCCATACAAACTATTTTCCTCCCCTTTCCCTCCCTCACCCATGGTTGTCAAGAGAGGCAATTGAGCCACCACATCTCGCCAAGGCTTCCAGAGAGAGTTGGACTCAGGCCTTTCCTCTTGGGGTCCCACAATGGACTGAGGGGTGCTCACTCAGACTGGGAGGTCCCTGCTGGCCGTCCTTCCCAGTGCTGCCGGCAGCTCCATCAGAGCAGAGCACACCCCACGGCAGAGAGGCATAGATCCTGCTCAGGCAGGCACCCTGTGGGAAACTCGGGACCATACCTCTCCCTGGAATGGTCAGGAATTGATTTTCTTGATCTCAGAAGGCGAGGGAGGCCGCATGGGCAGATCTGGGGTGAGAGTCCAGTGTGGATCCTAGCTGTGGCGTGCTTGCTGGGCACCCTTCCCCTCTCAGGAGAGCCACACTCTTCAGCTCAGGCTGGGATCAGGGGCTGGTTGGGATCCTCCTGGCCCACAGCACAGTCATGGGGGAGGTCGGCTGGCTTGGGATCCTGCCTGTGGGTAGGGTGAGGCCACTTCGGCCCCTCCCTGGCAGCTCTGCCCAGAGGCTGGGAGCAGACCTTTGACTCCTGCAGAAACAGCTCCAGTGCCAGATTATGTTGAAACTAAGGGCAAGCTCATCCAAGTCAGCCCCGCCCAGCTGCACTCCCCTAGCCTACCTCTGCTAATGCAGAGAATAAGGACTCACCTGAACTGCCAGGGCCCCACTCACCACTCAGGGTATTCCAGTGCTTCTCCAGAGGGACCAGAGCCAGTGACAGGACCCAAAAACCTTGCAGCTTGTACCTTCCAAAACAAGCTAGCGTCTCCTACTGACAGGAAGGTCTATTTGCATGCCCTTCAGAGGGTTTACTGACTCAATTTTACAGGGTGTGTGGGGGTTTAAGAAGTAACCATTTAAGGGAGTGCCTACAGCTCCTCAGAGAAAAACTGCGCTACTGGTTAAGGGCAGAAAGAACCCAGCCCTGGCCTTAGCATACAAGAGTTTAGCCCCCTTCCCCATGATCAGCTTTCCTGTTTTTTTCTCTCTGTTAGTTGCTGAGGGAAAGGAACACTTCCACATTGTTGCTGGGACTGCAAACTAGTTCAATCTCTATGGAAAGTAGTATGGAGATACTTCAAAGAACTAAAAGTAGAGCTACCATTTGATCCAGCAATCTCACTACTGAGTATTTACCCAAATGAAAAAAAGACATTTTATAAAAAAGACAGTTGCACTCAAATGTTTATAGCAGCATAATTCACAATTGCAAAGATGTGGAAACAACCCAAGTGCCCATCAATACACGAGTGGATTACCAAAATGTGGTATATGTATATCATGGAGTTCTACTCAGCCATAACAGAATGGTGAACTAAGGCCTTTTGTAACAACATAGATGGAACTGGAGACCATGCTCTTAAGTGAAGTATCACAAAATCGGTAAAACAAACACCACATGTACTCACTGTTAAATTAGAAATAAATAATCAACACTCATGTGTATATATGGTAGTAAAATTCAGTGGAAATCGAGCAGGTGGGAGGGTGGAGAGGAAGTGGTAAATTCACACCTAACAGGTACAATGCACACAGTCTGGGTGATGGTCACACTTATCACTTTAACTCAAATGTACAAAAGCAATACATGTGACTAAAACGTTTGTATCCCTGTAATATTCTGAAATAAAAAAAAATAGGGCATGTTGAATGCATATCCTTTTGGTAGAATGATTCAACTTTCACATTTTTTGACTAGCCATTGTTCTTTAATTAGATACTCATATTTTTAAAATAATATATAAGAAACTTTCTGGGTAAATTGCTTGAAGCCATCAAACTTAGAAAGTACATCTATAAACTGAGACTTAGAGACTAACAATGACTGTCCAATTTCTAAAAGAAGCCTCCATAAATTTAATATTTTAAGTGTTTTTATTTGAATTAGGAAGCACAGTTAATACCGTTAATATAAATTTGGAGTTTATAGAAAGAGGCCATGGTAGGGATTTTATGGTACCCTGAGACTATGGAGATAAGTTAAAGTGACACATCAATATCAACTGCTGTTTATAATGAGAGAATCACTAGCAATTATAAACCTAATTAAGTAGCAATTGATTAGCCAGATATCCTAGAGCTGAAATACTTTCTGATATTATAGACAGAAAGTTTCTGAATCATTAAGGCTTTTCTTGGTAATGTAAGAGTTTCTCTTAAAATATTAAGGAAAAGATATAAGAACAATGCCAAGGAAAAATTGCATCAGGCAGAGTTAAACAGACAAGGAAAACTTTATTCAACACTATTGCAATATGGAAGGAAGATTGAACTCAATATTGCTGAAACAAAAAGTGAGATGGGTGAGCTAGTGGAAAAGTACTGGAGGATATTATGAGGAAGGGTGATAGATGTGATTCGGACATTTGTGTTTGCTAATTGGTCATGTGGAAGTTAGGTTCCTTCCCTCCCACAAAGACTGGGAGATAGGGGCACTCTCTTCCTTTATACTTACATTTCAAAGAGACATCTCTCAGGACGTTGAAATAGGCATTCCTGGGTTGGAAACTGTCAAGAGATGGGGAGATTTACATCTCATAGGGGCAGAGAAAGAATTTATATTTATAAGTTTTTTAAAAGTAAATGGTCTGAGAAAAGGGAAATAAGGGGCCTATCCTAACGTCGGAAAGAAACCTGTCTAAAGTTTAGTCAAGCTGAGGGGAATGTAGAGGGTATCTTGGTGACCAAATATCTCTCTATTAGTTTCATATAGTTAAGTAAATATAGAAGAAGATATGAATGCAGGATTATAGAAAAATAACTAGCCATTGTAATTTCAGTAGCATAACAGCAAATGAAGTAATGGTAGGTTTGGAAGGTTTGAGTCACAGGGCACCTTGGAGAAGGGAATTCGGCAAACCCAAGTGTAACATTCAGACAGACCTTGAATTGTATCTAACAGAGAAAACCAAATTCCCCTGCAGAATAAAAATTATGGTAATATGAAAGTCCATTGTTACTTATTTAGCATATATAAGATATTATTGATTTCATTAGGAACACCAGAGCTCTTTGCTAACAATTCACTTTCTTAAGCATAGTGGGTCTCTCCAGACCCACTATTATCAGAATCTCTGAGTGTATAACCCATAAATTTGATGAGCTCTCTAGGCAGATGTTTGAGGAATGAAAAAAAAAATTAAAAATACTTCAAAGGCAGATGTAAAATGAGAAAGTGAATAAGAAAAAAATATGGAATGAGAATTTACATAGTAACTCTAGAACTATATTAGTATATGTACATAATGAAATATATACATGATATAATCCTATAATATTACAGATTGGTTTTAAATTATGTTTCTTAAAATTGAATTTAATTTCAGAACATTTCACCTCAACAAATATATCTCTTTTAAATAAATTTTATTTATTTATTTTTATTTTTTTATTTCAGAATATTACAGGGATACAAAGGTTTTGGTTGCATGTATTGCTTTTGTACAGTTTGAGTCAAAGTGTGCCCATCACCCGGACAGTGTGTATTGTACCCATCAGATGTGAATTTAGCCATTACCTCTTCTCCACTCCCACTTGCTTGATTTCCATTGTGTTTTACTTCCATATATGCAATTAAGTTTTGATCAATAAGTTCCAGTTTAATTGTGAGTACATGTGGTGTTTATTTTTCCATTCTTGCTATATTTTGCTTAGGAGGGTGATCTCCAGTTGCATCCAGGGTGTTACAAAAGGTATTATTTCCCTATTTTTTTTTTGTATGGCTGTTTGTTTTTTGTTTGTTTGTTTTGTTTTTGCTTAAGGTTGCTTTGACTATCTGGAGTCTGTTCTGGTTTCATAGGAAGCATAAAATTCTTTTGTCTAGATCTGCAAAAAACTATGTTGGTATTTTAATGGGGATTGCATTGAATCTGTAAATCACTTTGGATAATATAGACATTTTAACAATGTTGATTCATCTGACCCATGGGCATTATATATTTTTCCATTTGTTTACATTCTCTGCAATTTCCTTCTTCAGTGATTCATAGTTCTTCCTATAGAAGTCTTTCACCTCCTTGGTTAAATATATTCCTAGGTATTTTATTTTGTTTGTTGCTATTGTAAAAGGTATTGAGTCTTTGATTTGATTCTCAGTTTGTTGGTGAATAAGAATGCTACTGATTTGGGTACATTGATTTTGTAACTTGAGACTTTGCTGAATTTATTTGTCAGTTCCAGTAGTCTCTTGGTAGAATCCTTGGGGTTTTCTACAGATAAGTTTATATCATCAGCAAAGAACTATGGTTTGACCTCTTCTGTCTCCATTTGGATACTCTAGATTTCCTGTGCTTTCCTGATCACTCTGGCTATAACTTCCAGTACTATGTTGAATGGAAGTGGTGACAGTGGGCAACCTTGTCTGGTTCTTGTTCTAAGAGGGAATGCTTTCAATTTGTCCCTGTGCATTAAGATGCTTTCTGTGGATTGGCTCTATATGGCTTTTATAATATTGGGGTATATTCCATCTATGCGTATTTTATTAAGAGTTCTTATCATAAAAATGTTCTGGATTTTGTCAAATGGTTTTTCTGCATCTATTGAGAGGATCATGTAGTCTTTGTTTTTGCTTCTATTTATGTGATGAATCACATTTATAAATTTGCATAAGTTGAATTATCCTTCTATCTCTGGGATGAAGCCCACTTGATTGTGGTGAATTATTTTTTGATGTGCGGCTAAGTTTGGTTTGCTAGGATTTTATTGAGAATTTTTTCATCTATATTCATAAGGGATATTGGTCTGTAATTTTCTTTGTTTGTTATGTCCTTTTTTGGCTTTGGTATCAGGGTGACATTGGCTTCATAGAACAAGTTGAGGAATATTCCTTCCTTCTCTATGTTGTGAAATAATTTCTGTAATATAAGTACTAGTTCTTCTTTGTAGGTCTGGTAAAATTTGGCTGTGAAACCATCTGGTCTGGGACTTCTTTTAATTGGGAGATTTTTTATTGATGCTTCAATTTCATTACTCGATATTGGTCTGTTCAGGAATTCTATTTCTTCCTGATTGAGCCTAGGGAAGATGTGTGTTTCCAAGAATTTGTTCATCTTCTCAATGTTTTCAAGTTTATGTGCATAGAGATTTTTCTAGTATTCAGAGATGATATTTTGTATTGCTGTGGTATGAGTTGTAACACCTCCTTTTTCATTTCTGATTGGGCTTATTAGGGTCTTTTTTTCTGTTTCTGGTTAACTTAGTGAGAAGTCTGTTGATTTTGTTTGCCTTTTCAAAGATTCAACTTTTTATATCATTACTCTTCTGTATAATTCTTTTGTTATCAATTTAATTTAGTTCTGCTCTGACCTCAGTTATTTCTTTCTTCTGCTGGGTTTTGGATTGCATTGCTCTCCTTTTTTAATTCCTTGAGATGATTCATTAGATTGGTTGATTGTGATCTTTCTGTCTTATGGATGTAGGCATTTACGGCTATGAAATTTCCTCTTATGACTGTTTTTGCTGAATCCCTGATAAATTGTGTCCCTTTTTTCATTTAGTTTTAAAAATCTTTTGATTTCCATTTTAATTTTCTTTTTGATCCAATAATTATCAGTATATTGTTTAATTTCCATGACTTTGTGTAGAGTTGAGTGTTTCTGTTGGAATTGATTTCTAATTTTATTCCAGTGGGGTTTGAGAAGATACATGGTATAATTTGTATTATTTTGAATTTGTCGAGACATATTTTGTGGACTAGGATGTGATCAATCTTAGAGAATGTTTCATAAGCTGATGAGAAGAACATATGTTCCTTGGGTTTTGGGTAGAATGTTCTGTAAGTAATGGGTCTATTAGGCCCATTTGTTCTAGAGTTCAATTTAAGTCCATTGTTTCTTTGCTTATTTTCTGCTTGAAGGATGTGTCCCATTCTGTCTGTGGGTGTTGAAGGCCAGGGCTATTACGATGCTGTTGCTTACCATTTTGTTTAAATCAAGTAGGGTTTGCCTTATAAATCTGGGCAAACCTATGGTTAGGAGTGTAAATATTTAGGGTTGTTATATCTTCTTGTTGAATTGTTTCCTTCACCACAATATAATGACTATCTTTGTCTTTCTCTACTTTTGTTGATTTGATATCTATATTATCTGATATGAGAATGCCTACACCAGATTTCTTTTGGTTTTCATTTGCATGGAATATTGTTTTCCATCCTTTCTTCTTGAATCTTTTATGGTTAGATGTGTTTCCTAGAGATAGCAGATACTTGGCTTCTATTTTTTTTTTTTTTTAATCTATTAAGATAGCCTATGTCTCTTGAGTGGGGAGTTCAAGCCATTCACATTTATTGAAATAATTAATAAGTGGGGTATAATTCTGTTCATCCTATTTAGTAGAACTTTATTACTGTGTATTACCTCTTGAGCCATTGTGGTATCTGGGCTCTGATCTTTAGCTTTTGGGTGATTTTACACTAGTGGGTTTCTATTGTGCTGATCTGTCTATAGTGTAGTTATGAGTACTTTCTGCAGGACAAGTCTGGTCTTTACAAATTCACTCAGTGTTTGTTTGTCTGAGAATGTCTTTTTTTTTCCCCCTCATATAAGAAACTTAGGTGTGCAGAATTGAAAATTGTAGTTGGCCATTATTCTGTTTGAGAAGACTGAGTCTGGGGCCCCAATCCCTTCTGGCTTGTAAGGTCTCAGTTGAGAAGTCTGCAGTTAGTCTGTTAGTAACCTGCTGCTTTCAGCTTATGGCTCATAGGAGTGCCTGTTAAGTTTACTTTGGCCATCCTGATGACTACATGTCATGATGATTGCCTTTTTGTGATGAATCTCTGACAGGGTCCTTTGAGCTTCTCATATCTGGATATCTAGATTTCTAGCAAGGTTAGGAAAATTATTCTCAATTATTCCCTCAAATAGGTTTTCCAACCCTTTTATATTGTCTCCTTCATCCTCAGGGAAGACCACAATTCTTTTATTAGGCCTCTTCACATAATCCCGTATTTCTTGTAGGTTTTATTTATTCCTCTTGTTTCTCAGATCTTCCTCTTTTACTGACTTGTTTAACTCAAAGGGGTTGTCTACAAGCTCTGAGATTCTTTCTTCTGCCTGATCTAGCCTATTCTTAAGGCTTTCCACTGTGTTTTGTATTTCCTTGAATTAATTTTTCATTTCCAGAAGTTCTAATTTTTTTTTTAAGTGATTTGATTCCTTTAGTAGATTTGCCATTAATTTGCTGCATTGTTTTTGTGGTTTCTTTGTGTTGGGCTTGTCTGAATAGTCCATGTTCAGAATTCTTCATCTCTCATTTCAATCCTCTCATTTTAGTTGGTATCCATTGGTAAAGAGTTATAGTTTTCTTTTGGAAGTGTATTTTCGCTCTGATTTTTCATATTTCTGGATTTCTTTAACTGCTTCCTTCTCTTCTGTAGCAGCTGTTGCTTTTCATTTAATTTATTTTTTTCTTGTGTTTAGATAATGGCATCCCTCATTTAATCTCCGAAACAGTAGTTGGAGCTTGTGGGTGATAATCAACCACACGCTGTATGATTGAGTCAGTAAATGCTGTAAAGGCCATGCGAATTGAACACCTTGTCAGTAGGTGATGGTTGCCTTAAGGAACATGCAGCAATATTGTTTGGGGTCCTGTGGCCTACCCTAGTTCCTCATGAGAAGCGCTCTAATGCCCTGGATGTTGAGTGGGGCCCTGGGACTTCCAGGTGTGTCTTTATTCTCTACCACATCAGAAGTGGGTGGGAGAGTGAGTCTGGGTGGGGCTGGGTTGGGTAAGCCTGCCCTCAAGTTCCACAAAAATCTGGCAAGGGATCTGCTTCAGTAGGGGTCAAAGGTCTGTTCCATGCCTCTGGGAAGGGTCACCAGGGAGGTCCTGAAGTGGCCCCACTCAATTAGAAAGTCTGCCTAGGGAGGCCAGGCTACCTGAGACCAAAAATCTGGCAGTCTGGAGTAGGCCTTACTCCTTTCCACTCTCCCCTATTCAGTGGTTTTTCCTTCGCGTCTGCTGGCAGGCAGGACCTCAAGCCAGCCAAGTTCCCCCATGACTGTGATACAGGCCGGGAGATTCTCTGCCAGGATCCTCGCTTGAGCTAAGAATGAGGCCTTTGTGTGAGAGGAGGGGTGCCCCCGAAGCATGCTGGAGGTAGGATCCACACTGCACTCTTCCCCAAATCTTACCCTTCGAGAGCCCATGCCTCCTGAGAGTAATTCGCAAATATTCCCTCTGTGTCATCAAAAACCACAATTTAGTCCTGGGGATATGGCATTGAGCCTGTAGTCCATACCTGGGGCCTTAGAGATCAATCCCATGGGCTGTCCAAGAATTTCCCATGGGCTGTCTAAGCAGGTTTGATGTTTCTCCACCTCAGGATGTGTCCTGCTGTGATGGGATCACTGGGAAAGCAGTGATCAGGGAGGAACTGTAGGCAAGGACCTCACAGTCCGAGCACCCTTTAGTCCACTGCAAGACCCCAAAAGGAAATGTCTGAGCCCTGCTCTCTCTGGAATCATTGGTGTGGTGTCTCAATTCCCTCAAGCAGCTGTGGGTGGAGCTGGGGAAGGGAACAAAAAGAGTGTAGATGGAGGAAAGTCCATGCTCTGGTCATGTCTTTCCCTCTCTCTGGGAGACATCTACCCATAATGACCAGGTTCTAGAGTTGCATAGATTAGTTAGAACCCACTCGACTCCTATTGCTTCTGCAGTCTCATCCAGAGTTGGGAAATGTCTATGTGGGAATGAACAAGATGAAACTTGAGAAGTTGAAGCCCCCTGGGGAGGACAAAGGCACATGGTAGAGAAGCAATGTGGTACCTGCTGTTCCAGCTCACATTTGTGTGGTGGGTAGCACAGTAGGGTGGCTGGAAGCCTGGTGCTCTCTCCACAAGAAGATCCCAGCTCACTGGTGGCAGCAGTCTCTGGGCTTGTGTAGGCAGGTCTTTCCAGCAGCTCAGGAACCCACTACCTGTCAGAGATGTGAGGGAGGGAGAAACAAACCACGCCACCTACCCTTCTCACTGGTCTCCAATCCTTTCTCAGCTTGACCTCTGCTGATCCCTTTCTCTTTCCAGTTCTGCTCCATAACTTCTTCCAATGGAATCTCCTGAAGGTTCTGACACCTTTCCTTCAGACCCTCACTCCATCTATATTTGTCTGTTTGTTTTTTCTCTTTCATCTAAAACTTTTCCTTCTTACTGAGATGTTCTTGCTGGTGGTGTCTATGGTCTACCATCTTGGAGCCTCACTCCTTCAGTATATCTTGCATATCTACTGCACTTAGGCAAGATCCTGCATTCTAGTAAAATAACAAGTAATAAAGAAGTAAATATGATTATTTTCCTCAAACTGTTGATAAAATTATAAGGCTGTAACATTTGTATCCCTAAGGATAATCTTAACAAAACATATCTACATAGGCTAAAAATTGTCCTGATGATAGCTTCAAAAATGCCATAACTTAATATTCCTCCATGAGTTTTCAGAAATCTGTCTAGTAGATGCAGCAGGGGAAGTTTAATTATATTCATTTGCACACAATTTCTATGCACACAATTGTGATTCTTTCATATGTTGAAATATGAGTTGTTCTTCAGTAGAATTTACTAAATGAGAAAAAAACAGATTCATGGTATTCTGACAGGTAGTAGCAGTTTAGTAGTATTAATTGTAAGTGAAGATAAAAGAGGAAAATTAGAGAGGATCTGCCAGTGTTCTTCAGGGTTCTAGATTGCTATTCAATCCTAGAAGTTTATACAGAAATTTGCGGACAAGTAGAGAGAAAAGTAAACCTCTTTAAAAGTTTGAAGATAGGCTTAAATAATTAGTTGACTAAATTAAATTAAATTAAACCAATATATAAAGTAAATTAATGGTATTAAGTAATGCCATGGGGCCTATTTATAAGAATGTCACAATAAAAAGCAGTGCAGTACCAAGTAATTTTTCCTTACTCATAAATATTTATTTACTTTTGTGAAACAAAGTCTTGAAAACAAATATTTTTATGTAATTTTGTGAAACTGAACAAGTATTTGTTTTACTTGTACCAGTAATTAAAACTAAGTATGATTTTTCTATGTCTACAGAAAGTAATTTTGTAAAAGCAACATAAAAATTATAAGTAATTATTTTATTTTGCATCAATAATTCTTTGAGAGCTGAAGCATGAGATATGAATGCTCTTCTATTAGTTTGCACAACTATAAATATGACTGGGTCATAGAATTAACCAGCAATTTTAAGCACATCATTTTCTAAAATACCACAGTATTGTGTGAGTTTAACTATGTTTTCACTTATAGCTGTTTACTTTCACTTTGTGTCTATATGCAATTTAGTTGATATAAAATTATTGATAATTTAAAAAATTCTCATGTATAAATAAAATTAAGTTTATTATATGTATTTATTAATCAATAAAATTTATGTGATGAATTTTTAAAGTCTACCAGCTAATGGATAACTACTATTAAGATAGTCTTCCAATTCATAATCTGTGTGTACTTTAAATACCCATACCAGAGAACTGTTTGTAGAATATGATCCAATTACATAAAATAGAATGTTGTATATGCAATGTGATCCAAGACACATATGTATGTAGAGCTTTTAATTAAAACATAACATGGATTTTTAAATATTAAGTAGAAATTAATAAGATCAATGTATTTTAATGCAAAAAAATACCTTTAGGAAAATTCATCATCATCATTAAGGCTCACAGAAGTTAAAATGAAAACACTCTGTATATATATGTGTGTACTTATGTATATGTGTGTATACATGTATGTGTGTATATTTGTATGTGTTTGCATTCACACACACACACACATATATATGTATATATGTGTATATATATATGAATTACCACCAAGGATTGATTTGGTAATGTCAGTTAACTTTTTTTTTTTTACCTACACTCTTTTTTTTTTTTTTGAGACAGAGTCTCGCTTTGTTGCCCAGGCTAGAATGAGTGCCGTGGTGTCAGCCTCGCTCACAGCAAACTCAAACTCCTGGTCTCAAACGATCCTGCTTCCTCAGCCTCCCGAGTAGCTGGGACTACAGGCATGCGCCACCATGCCCGGCTAATTTTTTCTATTAGTTATATTAGTTGGCCAATTAATTTCTTTCTATTTATAGTAGAGACGGGGTCTCACTCTTGCTCAGGCTGGTTTCGAACTCCTGACCTCGAACAATCCGCCCGCCTCGGCCTCCCAGAGTGCTAGGATTACAGGCGTGAGCCACCGTGCCCAGCCTACCTACACTCTTTATATCTGTCTTTGAATCACTGCATGTGAAGGTCAAATGTCAATATTCATGTGTAGCAGTAAGCATGTGTTTTTTTAATGAACTTATCCCTTGAAAATGTTAGCATAAACTATTTTCTTTAGTCCTGTTGCCCTTCTGATACTTTATCATTTAGGATATGTGACTTTTAATAATTCAATATAACTGAAAATTTTAAGATAGTGATTTACTTTCTTTCACCTAAAAGGATTCTGGAGGTTGAGAAGTCATAATTCCATAAAAGGTAGAGAAGTCCAAGGATATTATGGAAGTTCCATGGATATCAGTGATTCATAATATCCTCACCCCCATTCCTCTACCTTCTCTGCCTTTCTTAGTGGTTTGATCTTCTGTACCAGATAACTATTTCAGGTGGAAGGAACAATTATTAAGAAGGAAAACACACATTTTCCAGCTTTCTCAATTCCTTTTAAACAGCTGTTTTAGAAGCTCCACTCAGCAAATCTTTCTTTCATTCCTTGGATTACCCTAGCTGCATGTGAAGTTGTAAAATATCGTTTACTAACTGCTACAATCAGTATTTCAGTCACATTTGTCCCTCCCAAAGGGGAAAATCACAAGGTCCTCTACACTTACTCCATGAAATCTATAGTTATTTATAGACCACAAATTTGGTGCTGGGTATCTTTGACCTCATATTTGTAACCTATAAACTAAAATTGAATTTATCTTCTCATAACACACTCATTAAATAATGAGAGATGAGGCTAACCTCAAAAAAGCTCCCTGAATTAGTAAAGTGGAGAATGAAAAGTGCATAGCATTTGCTAGTTCATAACAATAACCAATCTTGTTTTTACAGAAGTGGAGAGAAATTACATCCACTTGGTTTCCATTTAGCAAGTACACATGACACATAATTGATATTTAAATAAACTCTGGCCCAGAAGATGGCAGATGAGAAACACCGCCAGACAGAGTGTCTCTGAAGAAAAGACAGATTCTAGAAGAAATTAGAAGAAAGAAGCAAGAAGACGAGCCTACATGGGATGAGGGTCGGCAGGAGGAGTACCTGAGACCACAGGAGACTCCACGGGAGGAGGTTGCGGAGGAGAACTGGAAGCTAGGACCCCCGGAGCAGCCCGGAGACCAGCGGGAAGGGTAGGTGGATCTGCCGTTTCCCCTCCCCTGCATCCCGGACTGCTGGTGGGCTCCCCAGCAAGCGGAGGGACCTGCGACAACCGCCGCCAGTGAGCGGTAAGCCAGTAGCGGACCCGGCATCAGGCTCCCAACTCCTTCGGGGCACCTCCGTGTGCACAGACCCGAGCCGCGCGGCAGACGCCATATTGCCTCCTCCTCCCCTCCCCTGACCCTACCCGCTGCTGCCCAGAGAGACAGAGAGACAATATAGCCACCAGACGGAGGCACCTCCAGGGAACGGGACCTTCCCTTTTGGGACTCTACAACAGCTAAGGGGAACTCAGACTGTGAGCTCTCTGCCCGCCAGCCCTACCAGGTGCTGCTGGCATGGCGATCCCAGGAGAACCGGGCAGAGCCTGAGGTTGAGAGACATAGACCCAGCTTGGGCTCCCTGTGGGTGAATTGGGACAGGCACTCGTCTCCCTAGGGGGGACAAAGATTGAACTCTGGGACCCAGAGGTCAGACCTGCAGACCACATCCCGTGCACCGAGGCCTCGCATTGCCCAAGGCACAGAAGGGATATACGTGAACAGCCTGCTGAGGTGTGTGTGCCTTCAGGGGCAGATCAGCGTCCTAGAGGGCAACCCTCCCCCCAAAGGGAGGCCGTGCGCCCAGCCCAGGTGGCGTTCCTGCAATAGGGAACCTCCCTGCCGGCATCACAGCCAGGGGAGGCCAGGTGGCATGTGGTCTGGCCTGCTGACAGAGGCCCAGGAGTAGCTGCGGAGTTGGGGACTGTGGAAAGAGGCCAGGCCTGCTCCAGACTGCGGGTCTCGGACAGC